>JAUYWV010123035.1:0-20303 GCA_032274565.1 Nematoplana nigrocapitula
AAGAAGAAGACTGGGATTAGGAAGAGCAGCAATGACGGGATTATCGAAAGTCTGGAAGGACAGGAATATAAGCAAGGGCACGAAAAAGAGGCTGGTACATGCAATGGTGTTCCCAATTGTCACATATGGAGCAGAGTCATGGATCTTGAGAAAGGAGGACAGGCGGAGAGAGGACGCGTTTGAACTGTGGTGTTGGCGAAAGATACTTAAAATCTCATGGACGGCACGAAGGACGAACATTTCGATTCTTCAAGAAATGAGCAATCCTACACGATTGAGTTCAATCATCCTCAAACAGAAGCTCGCCTACTTTGGACATATCGCAAGGTGAGAGAGAGAGTGTCTATAAAAAGCAATCATGTTTAGAAAAATTGAGGGAGGGAGAGGAAGAGGAAGACCACCTACACGATGGATCGACGAGGTGAAGGATGCAACAGGAGAAACGCTTCGCAACTTGATGGATAAGGGCTGGAGAACAATGATCATGCGTGTCTCCATAGATCGTCCGTGACTAGGAGGTACAAGGTAACAAGGTAAAATGCATAATATCACAAAGGACAAAAAATTTGAATAACTACTAATTCCTAGTTACATGTCAAACCATTGAAAATATGTGGAAAATGTATCTGTAATTAAAAGGGGAAGATGAAAATCCGATCAATAGTTACAAGGATTTTGTATCTCTGAACGGCATTGAGGATGAGTTATGCAAACACATTAAGTCGCAGAATCTGCATTTCATTTGATGAATAACAGACTACATATAAGCTCTACTGGAGGTTGTTGTAAGTTATACGCGATATACTAAAGATTATTTTGATGGTGGGCACCTTCTTTTCCATCGAGTGTATACTGTACATAGTATACTACAATACGCGTGAATAGAAAGATAAAATGTTGACCTGAAAATAGTCGTTAAGAAAACACTTTACAAGAAAGTAAACGAAACAGAGGAAGATTCATATAAAGCAACACGAAGAGAATTTCCAAAACTTTCATAAGAGACTATTTGATATTGGTGCGCGTTGTTGTGATGTAACGTTACGGTAAGTTTTATTGAATAACGCGTAATTGAGGTTTCTTATTCAGTATGCGCAAGAAAATCAAACAAACCAACTCGATCGATATGTTGTTTCAGCTAGCACAGAAATTTTTTTCTGTTGAAATGTAAATAAACAATGCAGCAATGAGCTATACGGATACCTTAAAGACGCCTTTTGAGAATGTTTTTGTTTTAAATATATTTCTTGATTGTTTAATGAAGCACATATTCACCATCTAACTGTGAATTTTACAGTAGCGCAAAGAGTATCCATAATTATATAAAATCAAATAGAACTATCTCAAAACATATTTTAGCCTATATCACACAAACATAATATTGTTAGGTGGAAAGGATCGGTAGCCAGTTATTTTTTTGGTTACTAATGTCAAAACCATCTACATGATTATGCTGGAAGAAAACGTTACTCCAATAAACAAAGGATTATATTTACGGAGCAAGAATATATATCTTTTAATTATTTATTTTTTACTGTACGTTCACTTTTCAGTATAGGATTCAAATGTGTTTGCAGGGTTATAGATATTAACAGAAGAGTTAAGCAGTCGAAAGTTATGGATAAATTATTTCGTACAAAATGATATGCTTATATACAGTAATTCAATTATTCAAATTAAATACCCTAGCAACTCGCAGCAACCGTTATAGCGACAAATGATAAGACCTACATTATCAATGTCCAGAAACTAGAATATTCTCTTATAACTAGAATGAATATAAAATAAAATAACTACAACTCTACATGTTTATAGACGTACATTTCTGTTTGGTTTACATCCAGCTGATGAATTGCTTAAACTATGGAGGGTTTGAAGATATGGATCACGAAAATGATATACATATCAGTATGGTAATCACCTGAATGGAAGAAGTTGTAAACGTTTATAGTAATGTGACGTCGTTGTCAATTTTATAGGAATTATTCTGTCAAATCATACAACTGAATAAATTCGGTAAATAATAAATTCTTTTAAAGAGTTTTTCGTATATACCTACACTATCAATATTATCGTAATTGTTTCGTTTTAGCATTATTCTCACTTCCTACTTGGATTTCCTGAGGACCGTAATAATGTCGCTAATTTAACTAAATTACTAGCTGAATTGTATACTGCTCTTAGGTGCATCTAAAGGTGACATAGACTTGGGAAGTCAACCGTAACACAACAAATCAGGAGATGTTTGTGGTGAAGAAGAAATATTAACAATGCAGTTTTCCTCTTTACTTTCAAAGGAAGTTTCCTTAAAACGCCATTTTACTGGACACCATGCGGACCTAAACAATGCAGAGTTTGAAGAGTTTGTTTGAAGATGTGATTGATCTATATAAGGAGCGAACGAAATGTCCTATCTGTTTTCGTCGAGTCTCCTTTGCATGATCAACATACGAGAGACTATTTTTGAAATAGATAAGTTTAACTTCAAATCATTAATTGGACAAGCGTGTGATCAACTTACACCTCGCATAATTAGGGATTTCCTTTAAGATTTAAATATTTTTTATTAATAGTTTTTTAAAAGAACTTGAACTAAAGTTCGCTTTATTTTGCCGTAAAAGAACAGACAGGCATACAAAGAGAAATATAATATAGATAAAATTGTTATCTAATGACACAGCGTCAACCTTTTAATTTTTCCTTCATTGTCTACTTGGTCAGACAAATAAGTTATGATTTGTGAAACTTGTGAAAACGCTGCATTTACATACAAGTCATGTCATATACACAACACACTTAAGAAAATAGGTATATGATATGAAAATATACAATAAATTTGTGGATTTTGTTTGTGTTGATTCAATCACTATATAAAAGTAGAACAACTTGTAACAGACTAATTTACGAACACACATCATTGTCTGTCATTTAATACAATTTTCTCTTTTTTGCTCTTTTTTAAGCTATGTATCGACTAAACGTCTTGTAAACAGTAGAAAACAGCTTTTACCGCAAATTAATGCAGGTGGTTTTATAGCACGGGAATATACAATTGGATTAATTCACTAAGTATTAAATTTTTCGCTTGCCTTTACATTTCTTCCGCACAATGAACAAAAAAGACGGCTTAATGCATTTATGCGAAAACTCTATTTAAAACCCTTGAATGAAGTAATTCGCCGAACATATTATGAAGCAACGATACGATGATTTTGATAATAGTTAAATACATTTGAACAGCAAGTATACTTTTTAATGAACTCCGAATTTCTCTAAGTAACGACCACACCACAATAGAAATGTTTTGTATTTGCCACCCTTGTTAGTCGAACCAAAATGTACTCACTTTTATATACATATGTTTAGTAAACTTTGAGGTGTGAGTTTTCAATTGTTCATATCATAGCCTCGTTTAATATATAAAGGGGAGGGGCAAATGCCTCCCATTCCTTCAGTGTGCCTCCCACTACAGTAGGTCTAAAAGTGTCCATTATTTTAGCGCCTATTTCATTATGTACCTAGCAAGGAACTGCTTATTTAGTGTGTCGTGTGAATTTATAATTTACATTTTTTATTCTAAACTCGACTTGACACAGTTTCGCTCTATATAATTACTGAATTTTTATCATCCGAGTAATTTGTATAAACTACTTAGCTGAAATGAGCTTAAAATCTCAATCGTAATAAATTGCAGCGATTCTGGGGGCAGAATCGCCTAATTACTCGTTAATTTCCACAAAGCGGGTAAACTCCCTAAATGTAATTTTATGCTTCCCCCAGTCGAAATCTCTTGAAAGAAGCTATGGTGCATTTTACATGTTTACAAATATATTATATCGTTTGAAAACATACACAGGCCAGTTGATTGATTTACTTGCAATCACAAGGAGTGTAGTGCATGAAGTTAAAATGGTTGCATATAGAGTCAGAAATTATAAATAGTGTTTTTGTGAGCACACTGAGGTTTGTTTAATAAGTTATGCTTTATTTACAAATCAGCTATTTTAATCATTGAGTCTGTTTGTGCACGCATTCTACGATCATATAACTAGCAATCACTTTAAAGAGTCACTCCTCCTATGAACAATGAAGCGTTATTTTGTGGTTTGCTACTCGTGATTATTTTTGCACGTGAGACATTTTAAGACATGCTTATCACTCTTAAATGCATATCTTGTTAAAAGTTGTCAATTATACATTATAAATCAACTACAGTATTGCATTTAAAGCTGTACTTTACGTAATTTCAGTCGTAAAGTTACAAAATTATACTTGTTAAATGAAAATAAAATGAATAATTTTCTAAACATGATTACATATGAATTATTAATCAACCACTTTGGGACCTGATACCATGAAAATAAATTTAAAAGTACACTAAATCCTAGTTATTACTGATCAATCAAATATAATTTCTCATTGAATTCTAAGTTTACAGTATATTATGTTTAATATTCTGACTTGCGCTCCCTTATTTTCAATCAATCATAAGCAGGAAATGCAAAAATGGATAAACCTTAAAAATTCAATCACGCTTTTCAGTGAATATATTTTTTCAAATAAAATGTTCAGGAAAATGTTTTGGGTTGCTTTTTATTAATCTGAAATTTTCCACAAACTAAGATGGATACTATTAGATTATGAGGTGAGACTGACGGAAGTCCGTTTTCACTGGAGTGTGCCGAGGTAAATCTCAGATTCATTATAGCTGTCATTATAGCTGCAGTTCAAATTATTATCCATTGATTGGACGTTTGACTGTTTACATGCGACAAACGACAATAGCATACGAGTATATTTGAGCAGTATCAGTTTGTCCTATATAAATATTTACTTGCACGTCGCACCCATATGAATGTCTTATTTTTCAAACTGTTTCTGTCTTCGCATCTCCTCACTATGCAATAATTTACTCATGTCTTCTCCACTCCAATACTTCAAGTTATCCTATCCATCCAAGCTGTTCTTGGTCTTCCTTTTACATTTCAGACACTTTATAAATAAAGTTTTTGCACTTTCTGCCAATATTATTATTTTTGTAAATAGGCCGAAGGACCTATTAAACGTTTTCTAGAAATCAAAATAAACTATGTAACACTACTCCTTTATGTTCACATGGTTTAGTGAAGAATTTCAATTTTAGTAATTAGTTCTACTGTCCTCTCATTTTAATTTAAGTTGATGCTCAGGATGACATACATCTAGGAGTAATTCACTTTTGGATGTCCTTTAAAAGTTATTTTAATACATAGATAATAAAGTAGAAGTTATTTCATTTATGCTATCAGCTGTCTTTGCATTTATTATTATACAGTTGAATGTGATCATTAGGATGGTCATTCTTTATTTTCAAAACTTTTGTTTCATCTTAATAAATAAATAAACATTTTTTATTTAATGAATTGAAAATCGAAAACAGTAATTGTGAGCAACACAAAAAATGACGTACGGATGATTTCACCCACAATGAATGTATACAATAAACAATCAGATCAATGATGCTAAGAAGCATTATACAAAATTGAGTACATAATAAGAAAGGAACGTAATATTCGACTGGTTGTACTAAATTGAATTGCAATTTTTCTCCAAGATGGCGGTAGAGGAGGACATAGATGATGCAGGACATGGCCTAACATTGCCGCATCATTAGCAGATGCATCGACAATATATCTTACTATTATTTAAATGAAGTCACTGTTTAGTTTTAATATGTACGTATGGATTACCGGTGTTTGTATCAATTTTATAAGTAAGACTATTTCCAATGATACCTTGCTAATTTACTAATATTTATCATACAGTAATTTACAAATGTAAAATTCAACCAATAAAATTTTATTAAGAATATAAAATTATTGAAATTCAGCAAATACACTTTATAGATCTAATTTTAATCTAATTCAATTTCCAAACAATTTTAGCTTAACCAGAAAGAGAATAACAAATACTGTAGACTGGGCAAATCCATATAATTCAGCAAATGTCAATCAGTTCCTACACTTTTTTGTTATCCTCAGGATACGTCCAGGTATAATAATGACACAAATTGAGTTACGCGCACGAATTATACATTTAGCATTTAAAACAAAATTTTTAAAAATCAATTACCATAAAATGAATAACCATTCTAAGCAAAATGTGTTCTAATGACGTTTTATAATTAGCATGTGAAATTGCACCTACTGTATGTTTCATTATTACATTAAACGTATCCGGAAGATAAAATAATCGTGTCAGAATTAGTTGATAAGTACTAAATTATATCGATGACGGCAGATATACATTTTTTAGTTTTCCACAAATAACACAAAATAATTACATTCATGTGTCTTTTTGGCGTTGACCGTCATATTCGAGATTTTACTTTCCTCCACTAATTCCTTACTTCATTTTCCGCCGTGACTAGAAGCGTTGTGTCATCTGCATATAGTATATTATCAATCACCCTACCGCCCACTGTTACACCACAGTCATTTCTTTCTCGTGCCCTTCTTATGATGTCCTCTGCGTATAGGTTGAACTGAGTTGGTTGAGAGGTTGCACCCCTGTCTGGTTCCCTGACCAATGCTGAACCATTCTATTGCTTGTCCATTCCACTTTACAGCCGCTTCTTCTTTGTGATATAGACTTTGAATTAAGGCCACAAGGTGCATTGGAACACCCATTCTTTTTAATATCTCAAACATCTTCTCTTTGTTCACAGTGTCAAAAGCTTTTGAGTAATCAATAAAGACAAGATATAATTGTTTTGGCACCGGTATAAAAATATTTTGCTTATAGTATGTAAAACAACTATGCACTTTTATTGGAAAGAGTTCGACAATTACAGAAGCGATAAGGAATGGGCAATTAGGGTCAACCTTTTGTTGTCAAGATTTCTTTGACATTCTTGGAGATTATCAAATTGTAAATTTTGTTTTATTTCATGAGCATGATCTTGAGACATCATCTAGTTGAATACTGGGTACATGTACTCTTGGACCATAGATCATCGAAGGTAAAATGAATTGGATGGTTGATTCTTCGAAGATAAAGAAAGCCAATAAACCTTTTTTGGAGATCCTCTTCATCAAACTTCTAATTTTCATTGCCAGCTCTTCTTGTGTATTCTTTAGTGCAATTAATAATGTGGAAAAGGCTCCATTCAATGAAGATTTGTCTGAAGGCACCTATTCATGTTTCAAATAATGTTAATAATTTAATAAAATTATAAAATATTGTATTAAATTAGGTTTAGTTATACCAACTACTAATAATATTGTAACCTTGTATTATCTGCAATATTATAAGATAACTAATGATTTAGTTGGTTCCATCACATGGTTCACAAAGTAAAAATATTATATAATGCTGCGGCATTAAAATCAAGAGCTACCAAAAGAAAAAATATTAGGAACTGAAAAATCCATAACTAATAATCAAACTATGGGTTACCAAGAGGGAGTATTCTTCATCAGACGACTGGGATAATTATCTATTAGTAAATGTAGCTTTGGTAAATTTTAAGACCTGTAAAAAATGTTGGCTATAAAACCTTGGTACATAGAGTAATAATAAATATTTAAATATTGAAAATATTATCATATTATTATCTAAATTTATTTACAAAATATAATCTAATTTTAAATATTGCAAAGTAATATATACTGTATAACATATATTGATAGGGATTACATTTTTTAATACTATATATTTTATTAATTACTAATTTAATTTATTTAATAGAACTTATGGAAGATTTTGACTATGAATTTTGATAAATATGATATTAATAAATAATAACCCATAAAAATATCATACACTTATCTAATATTTCTTACAAAATATAATCTCATTTTCAATATAGTAAAATAAAATTTAAAACATATATTAATCAGGCTAACATGTTTTATTTATACCATGTAATTTATATGTTACTAAATAGTTATTTAATTTATTTATAGTTATTTTACTAAAAACTCTATAAGTCAAAATCATGAAATGCCTATAATTTAAATATATCCATGTATCAATATCAGTTCTCCACTTATATATTTTCAACACTATGTCACAAGGGATTTCATTTTTTATCTAACCCAAAGTAGTTATATTAATAAACTTTGTATTCAACCATATATTATTTTAATATTATCATATCATGCATTTATCTACAGTGCCATAACTACATGAAGGCGAAGGGAGGCGAACGCCCCTAGAAAAAAATAAACTTTGACATTTTTCATATACTGCCGCTCTTTAACGTTTTGTTTGTACAAAGATCATTAAATAAAATATAACTCTATCAGTGTCAGCTCAATATAGTCTGCCCTTGTCTACCACTTTTATAGAAGTCACACAATATTGCCGGATTACTCGATGGTTAATCATAGTTCAGGCCCATCACGTGGGAGGTGGTTGGGGTGGATGTCCACCCCCCTTTGTTTAGAAATAAAAATAATAAGAGAAAAACGCCCCTCCCTCTTAAGAATAAAATTATCATCCAAATTTAGAACGTAATTACATTTACGCCCCTCTTGTGACTATCCACCCCCCTTCAAAAATATCTAGTGATGGGCCTGTAGTTACCTTATACTCATAGGGTGGATTGTACGAAGTGGTAGTATCTATTACCATGGTAGTAAAAATCAGAGAATTCCCTCACTTTTAATTGACTGGCCTAAATTTAAAATCACCTAATTTACCTGATTTACGCTTCGTGCAATCCTATGTCTTCTTGGGATATGGAACGGTAGATAATTTGCTGACAGCCTTATGGGGAGCATGTGAGCCCTTACAACTGAAAGGGGTTTTGCAAGTTTGCAATGGGAGTCAGACTTCAATGTTGGAAGATTGTGTAAATAATCTAGCTCTTATATATATTCATGGCAGCACACCTTTTGTAAGAGATCTCCAGCCCATTGATGTGATCAAACAATGGGAGAGTACAATGAGTAGACAAATTTCTCTTGCATTTGATAAATAATAACTTTTTAACTTTTCGCATCCTGCCTTTGTGCATAATTAGTGTATAATACTCTTTTAAAGACGTTTTATAACATTTCATATTAGTTTTATGATATAGTTTGATATGAAGCATACTATTATCTGTATCAATAAGAAGCAATCCTATAATGTTAGTAATCTTATATATATTTGTCAAGTTGTCTGCGTGTATGTGTGTTCCGGATGAGTGACCGGACCGTTGGTGCCAGCAACCCTATACTTTGCATGGGTGACTCCTTCAGCCCTGTGGGTAACATAGGGGGGGGCAAGGTTAACCTCCGAGGTTGGGGTCGAGGTCAAGGAGGCTAAAAACGGTGTGAAATGGCCGTTTCGGGCAGTAGAAAGCCTCCCACAGAAAATTTCATAAAACAAAAGTTGCAGGGCACCCCAGAAAATGGGAAACCAGACTAGGTCAGATCCGACCTCGAACGTCACCCTAGGTAGCAAATCGTCACTTTCGGCCACTCAAGCTACGGGGTCTGGTTAATTCATCCCTAAATAGCTGAAATGATCCGGGAACAGAAATACATAGTGAATATCTTCCAATGAAGCGCGGGTAAAAGGTGGGAGTAGATCGTCCTCACTTATACTAGGACCTATATTTTGCTGAAATGACCCGGGAACAGAAAAACATAGTGAATATCACAGTAACATTTTCCAATGAAGCGCGGGTAAACGGCGAGAGTAGATCCTCCTCACAAAGTTATAACCGCGCAGGTTACGACAGTTCTACGCATTAAAAGCAGGCAAATAACTACAGTCTATTGATAGGCAAAAAAATAAAAAAACAGATTACTATAACACTTTTATGCACTAAAATCAGGCAAACGGCTACAGTCTTTTGATCGACTAATTAAAATAAACAGTCAATGGCGAGAGGGCAATCTACTCTAGGAAAAGCCAATCCTTGACGCTACAGTAATAATATAGGAATAATACCTTTGTATTGCCGTTTCGGCAGGAAGCCTCCCAAAGAAAATATCATAAAATAAAAATTGCATGGCACTCCCGAAAATGGGGGACTGGACTATTCTATTGCCCAGCATCGCGGGCACCCCCTGCTAGTGGTAATATATAATTAACCTTATTAATTGTTTACTACCAATATTACACTCTAAAAATTGAATGTTTTAAAGTTTTTATTTTCTTGATTTAAAAAAAGGAAGTTCATCCGTAATGGTAATTTGCATCTTTGATTTAAAAATTGCAAATATCCTACTCATACCCTACCCTACGTACTCCCTCTTCCTAAAATCTGCCGCCCCTATCAAAGTCTGCCTCCCCTAAAATCTGGGTCTAGTTACGGTACTTTAATACAAAGGAAATATAGTCAATTTGCGAGGAAATATTAAAACACAATTAGGACGCAATTTATTAATTGAAAACCTTTAAAGGAAAGAGGCTCCATCATTCACCGATGATTTATTAAGATAATGGGCTCTAACTCTCTCTTTCATGTGAACCCTCCCTTTTCTTGGTCTTCCTTCAATACACCTTAACAGAAGCATTGAAACGCGATGGACACGATCTACGAACCTAAATATATTTCTCCAACAATGACCCGACTCCCTTGACTTTGAAGGCCGATGTCCTTTACAAATTTATGTGTTTGGTTGACCCAAGCTCGTCCTGCATTGGACGCAACAAACGACAACTGGCTGAACGAGTCAAGGAGCACAATAAAGGACCTGGTGCTATCCCATGCAATTCTCCTATGTGGTCCCATCTGACGGTCTGTTTGGCTGGGCAGTGAGGGAGGCGGTTCACATTAAAGAGAGAGCCCATTCTCTTAATAAATCGTTGGCGCATGATGGAACCACTTTTTTAAAATGTTCTAATTAATGAATTGTGTTTTAATTGTGATTTATTGTGTTTTAATATTCCCTCGTAATTTAACTCTATTTCCGAAACCAGTCACACCGAATACATGTTTGGTAACTGTATAATTTTCCATTTTCTCTTACACGCATTACACTATTATGTTAGTCAAGCTTGGGCAGAAATCAGCAAGCCTTGTTTGATTTAGATTGGGTAAAGATGTGTGGAGCAGCAAAAGCTGTCTCAAACTCTTCGGATGCAAAGGTGTTCGGAAACAACGTCTGCAAAGTGTTGCAAATAATGTCAGGCATTTAATGCATTCTAATTATTCTATATCTGACCTACTCCGTGTTGTCATGAGGAGCACGTGAACCTGGAAGAGTTGAAATAGGCTATCTCATTTCCGTTATTGTATGTAATAATTGCGTTTGGTAGTAATGCTTTGTCGACTTTGATGAAAAGTTTTTTGTTATGGAACAAGAATTAAGTAAGGCCTGCTCTGCATGAAATAAAACAATGAAAAATCTTAATCTTAAAAAGACAAAATGAAAGTGCTGAAGGTTTGTTTAAGAAAAATAATATTTCAAAAATAAATATTGTGAGTAAACGCCAAGAATTCGTAAGCAGTTTTACATATGTGAAATAAATGAATACTATGCCACGATCTGGAAGACAGATGTTCCAAAAATTACAACACTATAATAATAATTTATATGTACTTTTCAGAAATAGAACTAACTTTTACACTACAAGGTTTAACCTGAAAATTGGAATAACCTACCCCAGTACATCAGAAGTTTAAATAAGAAATCGCTATTTTGAAGAATTAAAAATTAATCTTTTAAATAAATAAATACAAACTTACTTAATTAAGATCTTAGAGGTGTCAGCAAGATAGAAATGTTTTCCTCTGGCACCCCTATAGCCTCTGCAAGGACTTTTTCTATTACAAATGTTTATATTACAGTACAAACTATATAGTTAAGTGATGCGTGTGTTTTATGATTAATGTTTTTCATGTTGAATTTTTATTTATTTCATGGATAGTTCATATTGTTATTAGATTTGTTATAGTGTTTGTCTAATTATTATTGTTTCTACTGTAAACTTAATTTATAAATATCAGCCCTGATGGCAAATAAAAAATAATATTTCGAAACTTATTTCAAATTAATATGCAGTGATTGTGATTTTCACTTTTCTAAAATGATAAGTAGAAACATTAGCGGCTTGACTGTTCATTTTTCAATTGAGACAATACAATTTTGGCCAATTTAAATGCTATATCTGATTCATTCTAGAGCGATAGTCGGCTTTGGTCAAGTTATTAGCATTGCAGTTAAAAAACTTGTCAATGCAATGTACATAGGTAGACCACTTTTGAAAAGTGACATCTTCTTTCAGAAGAGCGAGGTTGCAGAGTGCTTTGCTCGGAGAAACTAGAAGCCATTCTTTTGTGCGGGTTTTGAAAACTTTAAATAGAAAATTGTTGTCAAATAATTTTCGAACAAGATGGAGAACAAAGAGATATATTTCATGCACGACATTGCGGTTTTTGCACGAACTATCCTTAGAAAAGATACTGAAGCCACTGAGTTCTAATAACGTCAGCTGGAAGGATTTTTTTAATTCTGGTATCGCCTTCCTTGACGAGTATTGGAGTACTCATTTAGCAATACTATCAACACACAAAGAGAAGATAAAATGGAATGTGATGAAATCATTGAAATCGGATTACGCGGTATAGCTATTTTAATCTAGAAGCGACACGCCGCCATTTTCTTGTGTCATAATAGAAGCTGCTACTAACGTGTCTAAATTTATAGCGGAGATAGACGTTTTTCAATTGCGCGCGGCTTAAAGAAAATAAATACTTTGCATTTCTAATGCATTTTGTCACAGTCATAGAAATCGGATTCCGCGGCACAGATATTTTAATTAAAATAGCTGTGCCGCGGAATCCGATTTCTATGAAATTGGTCGTCTTCTAGCTTGCTCGTGGGCTTTAAGTATATGGCGTCACAGTTCGCGGCCTACTTGCCAATCAATCAATACACTAAGTATATATCTGGTGTGATCAATGAGGCTGTGATATGTCAAAACATTACTCCTGTATAATTTTATGGTTGTTTAAATTAGTTTCATTTTGAATTATGCGAAATTTTCAGTTTGTTGCTGGAAACTGTTTCCCCAAGCATGACATTTTCACTACAAAAAATCATGAACCTGGAGAGTTTGCAAGAATAAGTTATCTTAATGATTGAGTTCGCTATCTCCTCCTAAACTATCGACTGGTGAGCTAAGATTTTCGGTACTACCCACTGCATCCTTTTAAAGACTGGGCAAATAATAATTCGCTATATTTTGGGACCCATTTGAGGGTCATTTGATAATGAAAAAGTTGTTAAATACTATGTATACTATTGATAAGTAGTATGATTATTCCTTTTTTGAAAAATTATAAATTAGTGCTAATTGCAACAATTAGTGCGACGAATTATTTAATTTTGCACCCTTGTTGCAAGTGATTTTGCTTTGGGAACATTCCGAGCTAGCACACGTTTTTCACATTACACCTCAGCTAGTGATGTCATAGAGTGCTTTCAATGGTTGCACGAGAAGATCTTCCACTTGCAGCTCATCGCCAAAGCAGTAATAGATTATCATTTTTATTCAACATTGACTAAGAGTTTAAATTGTCTTTTGAATGTGATAATATAGAGATCTTCCCAAAATCAATTGTCTGTCTGAATGTATGTTACCTATCTCCTCGGAGATCATTCATCGGAGAGACTAGGTTCCGTTTTTTAGTGTCGTTATAGCAAAGAGGTGGGAATAGGTATACTAGAGTACACACGTCCATATAGCATTTCTACTCTATTCACACGTTCAATTAAAGACAAAGGATTTCCGCGTAATTTGATTGATTGCCCTTTCAGCCAATCAGATGTGACGATTTTCAGTTTTAAAAATAGCAGCAGAATTTGGTAGGCATCAAACCTCTTTGGTAGGCATGCAGATTAGTGATTAATTTTCCAATACAATGATATAGAACACATTTTCGTTTCATTTTGTCTGTCTGTACAGTTCATATCCTCACGGTGTAGTGAAGTAACCACGACAGCATTCGATTTGAACATGTATTGCCAGTGAGATTTATTTGGTTACATTCCGAGGTTAATGGATGCGTTTAATATTCAATATTGACTAGGAGTTTAAATTGTTTATGGGTAGAGATAGAAATGAAGTTCATTTATCTTTGAACACCGTTTCTATCGCTCTTAAGTATCTGTCTCCATCACAGTCTCACTCTCTCTCTCTCTCAAGTTCTCTCGATACAGAATATCTGCATCAGGAGGCGGAAGGACGCAAATTTGTTTTCCCTAACCCGAGGTCATAGAGTTGAGGGAGCTGAGAGGGGAGAATGTGGTTCTTTTCAAATGGGAAATCTCTATCATATACATACAGAGCTAATTCGGCAAAAATTGACACGACCCGTGCCCAATCGATGGTAAACTTTTACTGGACATACATCATCCTTTCTCACTTCCAAACTTCAGAAACAGACACACATACAATATATATATATATTTATTTTTTATACAAACACAGAGAGAGAGAGAGAGAGAGAGAGAGAGAGAGAGAGAGATTCGTCTCATGGCTGCTCCAGGATTCCATGTCTCTCTTTTACAAATCTGCAAATATGAATCGTAGTATGAAATCATACAAAAGTATAACCGGTAATTAAACTAATTTGAAAACGACGCACATCTTTCTACTAATATAGCAGAAGTACCGCATAGAATATCCAAAATGTTTGGCAATTACGGACGTGATACGTTTTTTGAAGAGATCAGTGCTTCCTACTTTTTTCTCTCTTCCGTGCTTGCAAGTAACACAATCTGAATGATATATGAATCTAGCAAAATCAAGGGATCCTTCAATGGAATGTGTATTTTGAAATATAGCAGCGTAGCGGAAACAGAAACCTGAGACGTCGTCAGAATTTCAAAAAGAATAAATAAACAAGAGAGAATCAGAACCTATACTTAATTCAATCCAGTGTATTTTAAGAATAATTCAGATTAATCCATTAAGCATAAAATTTATTCCTTTGTTAAAATAATTAATCCAACATTTTTAATCCAATGGCGACACCTAGATTTACAGTTTTATGGCGGTAATTCAAACTTTAGCTGTGCGCAAGCATCTGTTTGAGAACCACAATGCCAATCACATAGTTTTATCAGGTCAACTGTGAATAATTAATAGGAATGCATTAGGATTTTATCAAACCAAAGGAAAAATCAATAGAATTTGAGTTCTGCGAGTTGATCACAGATAGTATATAGACAGATTGTCCACTCACCTTCCTGGTTGAAAAATAAATATTTCATGTTTCTACTACTCACTTACTCCCAATAATCCAAGTAGTAAAAACCAAATTGAAATGAGGGAAAATATTTTTTGAATTTTTTATCAATAACATACTGCCAAGTAATAACAACACTAATTTTATAAAAAAAATCATTATAAAGATGCTTTCGTTAGATAAATGAATATATATAAAAAAGGAAACATGTATATGTAGATATTTTTATTTACTAAAAAATGAAACATTCGTTATATCGTTTGACTCTCGCGGCGCCCATGAATTTAGTCGACATATTTAACTCTAAGCGTCTTCGGTCGTATGGTTTTTGTGTCACAATTAAGCAATCAAATAAGACTTTTAGGATAGATTATATTTAAATAAATGTAAAGTTATTCTTTCTACGATAGAAACGATGTCTGGTAATAAAATCATCAGCTCCAGAATGAAAACTAGCTCACCCAGCCTCTATCTCACCCATCAATAGAAGAAATCTGCGATGATACTCTCCAGTAGAGGGGGCTCCAATGTACAGTATAGGCCATCAACTCTCCCCTGTGGTTTAGCTCATCCTGCCACCGCGTGCAAATTTCATTGATTTTTGGGCGGTCTGCTCGGCGAACGGCAAGTTTTTAGAGCACGCTTCACCGGTACTCCTCCATCTGATTGGTGTACAGATAGCATATAGATATGTGAATTCGTCTGTTAAGGTCATACACAAGGAGCTAGAACTAACAGAAAAACGGTGGTAGAATGTTAGTAATGTGTCATGCGTTTCCTTTCATGCTGCGTAAACTCTTACAGGCGACGTGAGTCAGTGGACAATCTGTCTGTATACTATCTGTGTGGAGTTGATGGTCAAAGAAAGGTTGTCGTTAGCAGCAGGTCACCATGAGTCGACTAAGCAGTGGCCACCATCAAGACCTCAACTACTGGAGAAAGAAAGTCGGAAGAACAGAAGATGATTAGTGTAGGCCCTGCAAGGGGGACACGGAAACGACTGAACACGTCTTGGCTGAATGCAAAGCTATTAGATACCACCTTGACGAAGAGGGCATGAGACCAGCTCATGAAATCATGCAGAATGCGAACGTGAGCCTGAGACGGTGGCACAAATGGAGGGAGAAGGCGAATGTTGCTGACACCGCCTAACATCAACATCAACATCAACACCTGCAGCAACATGGCTCATTTTGGATGTACTGGCATACGAAGAATTTCAACTAGAAAAGGAGCAGAAATAGCAAGATGGAAGTATGACAGCTGCAAGGCGGTAGCGGTCGACGGCGCTAGCCCAGATGTGAACGAACCAATGACAAGCAGAATCCAAAAAGACCTGAACACTAAGACTTGCAGAGTGCAGTAGCAGTTTCCACATAAAATGCGCCATAAACAGGCAAGACGAAGCAACGACAGCATTGTTATGCATTTGAAAGGATTGCCAAATTGCATCCAAAACCAGAGAGGGGAGGACGTTAGACACAATCAACACCATCACTACAGATGCGAGGTAAAGAAAGGAAAGGAAATGAGGAACAGGAGGGTGGTGTTGGCAAAGAGGTTGAGCAGATATGAAGTCAGACAGGAGGAGTATACGGAGAAACTCTCGTGGCAGGAATTGAAGCTGGCGTTGGGAAAACTGGATGTGAGGAAGAAGGGAGGCTTTGACGGGATCGAGGCGGTTGCCAGAGGAGGTGTTGAGAGAGTGGATAGAACTGTTCACTGAGTTTTGGCGAAGGGGGGATGTCCAGGGGTGTAGGAGAAGGCGAGGATCGTACCGTTGTTAAAGGCGGGAAAGGATGGGAGATTAAGGGAGTCCCTCAGACCGGTGAGCCTCACACCAGTGGCGGTCAAGGTCTTGGAAAGAAAGGTGTGTGGGAGGCTACAGGCCTGAAGGGATTAAAAGAGGACGGTGGTACCCTGGCAAGCGGGCATCCAAATGGGGAGATCGACTGAAGATCAGGTACTGAGGGTGGTGCAGAGCGTGCAGGATGGGTGGGAGGAGAGGTCCCACAAAAGGACGGTGCTGGTCACGCTAGATTGTTCGAAGGCCTACGACCGGGTGTGGCGAACAAGACTGATGGAGAGAATGATAGATGACGAAGTCCCGGCACCGTGCGTAAGGTGGTTCAGTAGTTTTATGTGTGATATGTGGGCCCAAGTGAGAGTTGGGAGAGAGTGCGGGAAGTAGCGCAGATTGCTGGAGGGCCTTCCCCAGGGTGCGGTCTCCTCTCCGACACTGTTCCTGTTTTATAGAAGAGGGGCCGAGTATAGCGGCTTCGCAGACGATCTTGGTTTGTGGAGTACATGGAGCTCGTTGAGAGAGGCTGGGGAGATCGGGCAGCGGACCCTGGGGAAGGTGGAGGAGTGGACCCGTAGGAACAAGATTATCCTGCATCCGGACAAGTCGGAGTGCTGCGTGTTCTCCAGGGATCCGCGGGATAAGGAATTCGATCCGCGTTTGCGATTGAACGGGAGAGAGGTTCGGAGAAGGAGGAGTGTCAAGTTCCTCGGGAATGTGATTATCGAGAAGTTGGTGTTTGGGGAGCAGCTGTGGGCGGTAGTGGAGAAGATGCGGCGGAGAGTGAAGATCTTGCGTGCGGTGGCGTGGAGAGACTGGGGATGGAGGTTTGAGGAAATGGAGAAGATCTATGGGTGAACGGTGTAGTTCTGCATCTGGTATAGGCCGACGGCCGACAGTCTAGATCCCTTGCCTGAGCAAGAGTCAGGTGGGAAAACTTGAGAGGCTCAGAGGGAGGTGCTGAGGGCGATGAAAGGGCAGTGCAAGTCCACCCCGGTGGCAGCGGTGTATCTGGAGGCAGAAGTGGGACCCCATCGGTGTAGAGGTAGAGAGGAGAGCGATCATCGCGTATGAGAGGGAGATGAGAGGTAGAGAGGGTGATCCACTCAGGAAGTTGTGTTTAAAGCGGGAGAGGAGAAGGTTGGGAGGGGATAAGGGTTTGAGGGAGCAGGCGAAGGGGAGGGGAGCGATACATTATGGCGAGGGAAAGACAGAGCTTCAGTTGGGCGAGAGTGTAGGACTGTTGTCTACATATATAGACTATTTACTCTCTATTTGTTTTAACAATGTCTCGCTGTTATATTCTTGCAGATTCACCGTTATCATCCTTAATACAAGCTAACGTAGAAAATATAGGAGTTTTCCTCAGATAGGGAGGCCGTGGCAGGGGCTGGGGGATGTTGAGGTTCGGGTGGAGTGCGGAAGTGTGAGTCGAGGGACTGAGGAACGGATAGCGCGGGAGGAGGTAGAGAGGGTGGTGAGTCAGAATGGGGCCGAGTTGGTGATGTTGTGCGATGGGTCAGTGGTTGGAGGGTTGGTGTGGCGCTGGGTGTGTGTGAGTGGAGGAGGGGTAATGGAAGGAGGAGAGCAGAGCGGATGGCTGTGTGAGCAGTTCGTACCAGGCGGAGGTGGTGGCGTTAGAGATGGCGGTGGAGAGAGCTATGGAGGTGGAGCCGGAGAGGAGGGTGATGTTCTGCTCGGACAGCCAGGCGCTGCTGAGAGTGTTGAAGGAGCGAGCAGGAAACGGAGAGTGGAGGGGCTGAGGGCGAAGTTGAGGAGGTTGGCTTAGAGGGTCCAGGGCATCCTGCAGTGGGTTCCGGGCCACAGAGCGGTAGAGGGGAATGAAAGAGCGGACAGTGTAGCGAAGGAGGCAGTGGGCTTGCAAGATGATTGTGTCGGGGTAACTTTCAAGGCAGCTAAGGCTGTCGTGAAGAAGAGCCTGGTGTTCCGACAGTGATGGGATGGTAGAGTGCGGGAGGTTTATGAGGGGGGAGTGCGACGTGGGGCAGGGAGCAGAATGGAGAAGGTGCGACTAGAGCAGCTGCGGGGGTGTCACTGACCAGGACAGACTACTACCTCCAGCGTATTGGCCTGCAGCAGAGGGAGATATGCGCCAGGTGCGAGATGGATGAGAAGAAGGACCACTTGTTGCTCTGCCCGGCGCTTGCGAGGGTCAGGGCGCAGTGCGGTCTACATGGTGTGGACAAGCTGAAGAACGGTCGGGCTGCATTGCGGTTCCTCACTAGGGCCTATCCTCACTGGATGGCCTGATAGGAGCCGAGTTCCGCATGGACGACCTTTTATGATTAATTTCAGCGGCTGTCCAAAAAAGGTGCGTGGACAGCACCCGTCGTGGTGCACCGTCTAAATTCCGGCAGGACGAACGGAGCTGTCCAGCTTACGGTGTCTCCTCCTGTGCCCACTGCTAATTCCCTCTGCGGTGGATGCTGGTGTCCACCTCTGCTTAACTACTAACAGTAGTATGTCATGTTAATCCTACAGGTCTGCCGTGGAGGGTTTGGTGGGCATGGTCGGGGGACACGGTGTCTCTTCCCAAGCGAGGGGGTGTCGAGAATGCTGGCAAAAAACAGCACCGATTCCATAATTGCCAGCTATCGCCGAGGAAGTCAATGAGGACGAGAGAATATACGAAGAGTTCAACTTTGCAGCCATGCAGGCGTTGGACTACATCATGAACTCTCCTCCGCCGCCTACACCGCCTCCTACTAGTAGTAGGCGACCATTCCCCCAAAGCCACGTGCTAAGGGAGTTCGCCGCCCAGCTCACCGGGACAGCCGATCTTGGCTCTCCACTGCTTCACCAGCGCCACCGCCCCACGGGGTCTGTCCAGAGAGATCCGGGAGCAAGGTTTGTAGGAAAAAAGGAGCATGTAAAGAGGTGATGTGTATTATGTTGGTGTGTTTTGCAGAGTGGGCAGAGTTGCGATGTGTGTATGGCGGGATTGATTTAGTGTAAGTATTGTTGGAGGAGTGGAGATTTGTCGCATCTGAGTTGTGAGAGGATTCTGCGTGTGTGTCGTGTTAGTGTTTGTTCCGATTTGCTTACTTTTAGGTGTATGTTGGTTGAGGACTTTGTTGTGTGGGCGTTGTGTGAGGTAGTTGTTTACGATGCTTGTGTGAATTGTCTTCATGTTGTGTTTGATTGTGTCTTCTGTGGTTTCTGCTGGTGATGTGTGGTGGTGGTGGGTGATGCCGCTGGGGCCCAAATCGGGTCACCAGCAGAGGCTCGAAATAGAGAGAGTGAGCGTAGAGGGGATTAAGGGGGCAGAGAAGGGCGATGGCGAGGGAGGGGTTGGTAGAGATGGTT
>JAUYWV010123036.1:0-11618 GCA_032274565.1 Nematoplana nigrocapitula
CAATTATATAGCACCAAAAACTGTCAAGCAAACATAACATACAAACTCAATAATTGACAGACTTTCTGCCGCACAAGTTCGACGCCTCCAGCCATGATGAGGAGTAACCGGCTACAGGAGGATGGGGTTCTGCAACCGGTCGCGAAAAACCCGACAAGGCGAGAGAGCTCCCAGGGTGGTCCTAGGAATTGGAAGTCGTTTCGTCCGATCCTGACGAATAGGTACGGCTGGCACCTCGAGAAGGCGACACCAACCACCAGCCAACCTCTGGTCTAGTGGACCACAGCGGCACATATCGGGTCCGACCATCTCCCGATTGTGTTGGACATCGCTGGACGAACGATCCCGAAGGCTCAAAGGCGGCCGGCCCGTTTCTACAAGAAGGCGGACTGGCCAGCCTTTGGAGCATTCCTAGACTCCAGTCAGGAGGACTGGTCCACGAACCCTCCCAGGTCCGCCAGCGAGGGAAACCGTCGACTTACGGAAGCCATTCTGGCGGCTGCAAAAGCAGCCATACCGATGGGCTCGCGCCGAACCTCCGAGGCGTGGTGGTGCGAAGAGGCGGAGGCGGCGACAGCCGCCAGCCGCTTAGAACTGGAACCCCTTCGGGCCGACCCCAACAACCCGGTTCTTGCGGCGGCCTTCCAAGATGCCTCCGAAGCGGCCCGCCGCACCATAGACCGATGTAAGGCCGACCTCTGGAAGGAGTTCATTGGAGGATAACCCAAAGAGATCTCCTCCGCTGAACTCTGGGCGGTGATCAGGGCCATAGACAGCCGTACACCGGCCGCTGCCCCTTCGGAAGCCATCCGCTCCGACGACGGCAAGATGGCCTGCACTAACTCCACCAAAGCCGCGTTCTGTAGGGAGTACAGTGTCATCAGCCGGGTCCCAAAAGACAAGATCCGACACCGCCCTTTCATGCTCGAAGCCCGCAGAGCAGTGGATGCCAACTGCGGCCGGGCGGAGGGCTACAGCCCATTCTCTCTCAGAGATCTCCTACGAGCCCTTGATGGCCTCCCAGACAGGGCCTCCCCAGGTGCTGACCGGGTCTCGAACCCCCTCCTTAGGAGACTGACCCCTCTCGATAGGGACTGTCTCCTGATGGTCATAAACCTGTCCTGGGTTACCTGCTCCGTTCCGACGGACTGGCGTATTGCCGAGATACGCCCCATCCCCCGAAGGCTGGAAAGACTCCTGGGGTCACATCCAGTTACCGACCCATTAGCCTGCTGAGCTGCATAGGGAAACTCTCGGAAAGACTCATCAACGAGAGGCTCGTTTACACCCTCGAGTCCCGAGAGCTCCTCCATCCGTCCCAGGCCGGTTTCCGACAAAACCGTTCGGTGGAGGAACAGATCGCAGCTGTGACACAATTTATTTTCGACGGCTTTCAGACTAAGAAACCCGCCCTCCGTACGCCCTTCTCCTGGTTGACTTCAGCCGCGCCTACGATCGCGTCTGGAGGAAAGCCCTCATCGCCAAGATGGGGAGAATGGGCCTACCAACCTGTTCGAAGAAATGGATGGCCAACTTCCTCTCCGAGAGGAGAGCGTTTGTGAACTGGCAGGGCTCCTCGTCGTCCCCCAGAGTCTTTTAGGAGGGTCTACCCAGGGTTCGGTCCTAGCACCAACCCTGTGGCTGATCTACATGAACGAGGCCCGGCCCACTGCCTGACCATCGGATACGCTGACGACACATCCTTCGGTGTCCAAGGAACGTCTGTCACTGAGTGCAGCAGAGCTGTTCAACCTGCGGCGGACTGGCTCGTCTCCTGGTGCGAAAACTGAAATGTGACTCTCAGCCCATCCAAATCCGTGGTCTCCTTCCATACGCTCGACCCTAGGGAGGTCAACGGAAAAGCACACCCGAAGATTATCTTCGGCGGGAACGAACTCCCATACGAGCCACACCCCTGTCTGCTGGGAGTCCACTTAGACTATCAGCTTACCTTTAACCACCAAGCAAAAGACGCCAGCAGGAAGCTCGCCGGCAGGACGAAACCTCTTCGCTGCCTCACCGGACCGTCTTGGGGACAAGACCAGGGATCGCTCAGGACTCTATATAAGACATACCCCAGTCCGCGGCGCTACACGGCGCTTCGGTCTGGATGCCCTCCTGCGCAGACTCCAACAGGGAACTCTTAGAAGTTCCCCATCTTACAGCGGCAAGAGTGATTACTGGCTGCACACGCTCCACTCCCACTGCCGCCCTCCTCAAAGAGGCAGGCCTCCCTAGTCGGACCTCCTAGTCCAACGCCGCCTCCTCTCAACTCCGCGAGAAGGTCCTGCGTCACACGTAGGACACCCCAGCCAAAGTGGCTGCCCTCCGCGACGTCTGTCCCCGCCTCCGCGACAGAAACGGAACCGATCCACCTCACGTGCGAAAGGCGGCGGGCCTCGAGAGTCTAGACCGTCTTCCACCAGCAGACGTCGTCATTTGGACCGACGGTTTGGCGTCCGGGGCACCGCACTTGGAGGTTCTGGCATCATCCTCCAGGGGAATGGTTTCCTCCGCAGCGCCCTTGCGTACCCCGCGGAACTGATCTCTTCCTCCTTTATGGCTGAGGCAATTGCCTGCCTGCGCGGTCTTGAGGCCGCCCGGGCCCTCCCGAACCTCGGCGCCCTGCCCGGTGTCCGCCTTCTCACAGACTCCCAGTCGCTCGCCAGGAAGCTCTCTGCGGGTCATCCGGCCCAGAAAGACCCCACCTGCCGAAAAATCTGGCACGTCCTGATTGAGCTGGGAAAGGCCCAACGTGTGGACCTGCAGTGGATACCGGGCCACTGCGGCATGCGCGGTAACAAGGACGCCGACGCCGAGAGGTTCCGCCCTCCCACAGACAACCCCAGTAGACCTCTCGTCCGCTTGCACGGCCAACGCGCGAGCCGCTGAGACTGCGGAGTCGCGCCTCTATGCGTTGGACCCCCAAAGCGGGCACGCACCGCGCCTGTCTCCCTGGCGTCCACTTCCGCCCACCGCCCGATCTCTCGCACGCTGATAGCGTCTCTCTATCCCAGCTGCGCACGGGCCACTCAACCATTTTAGCCACCAACAGGTACCGTATTGGCCTTGTTGACTCCCCCCTCTGCCCCTTCTGCCTCCAGGCCCCAGAGGATCTCTCCCACCTTCTCCTGACCTGTCCCTCCCATTCTGTCCTCCGTCTTTCAGTCTTCGGCGACAACCCCTCCCTCGCCATGCTTGCTGATGGGAAGCGAGTGCTGTCATTCCTCAAGGGGATCGGGATGCTGACGACCCCCCTCCCACCGACCGGGAATAAGACAAGACAAGGTTACATGACTGTCCTTTAAAAGAGAGAGAGTGAACAATTGAGATGAGGATTAGATAGACTCTGCAGGAATTTACGTACATATTACAATCTCAAAGATGATTTAAATATACTCCATGGCAATACAACTTGTCATAACAGCATGCATTATTTGGTCTCCTTGAATGGTCTAAGCTGCGAGCGGTCTGATCGACGCCAGAGAGCTGGGTAGTGGCAATCGTGGTATCACGCTCGTTTCTACAGAACTCTTCTGGTCTCCTGGCGAGACAAAGGCGGGGCACTCATGTTGGCTGTGGACTTTTTGGGGTAGACTGCATGATTTGTATAGGACATGTCCGCATTAACAGGCTCAGCTTTAGAGGAGAGAGAGTGAGAGAATTGAGGCTGGTTGCTAGTAGGAGGATTGGTCTGCTTGAACGACAAAACATATTAACCCGGGATCGGGGGGATGAGAACAGCGGACATATGTTCGTGCACAGTTCTTGCCTAAGTGGCAGTTTGTTGAATTGTTTTGTCTATCATTTTGTACCTAAATTCAAGTACCGAGTATAGTTATACAGTGAAATCAATTGTATTCTGGATTTACTATATCCTAGCATGCCTAGTTGCAACAGTATAATACATTATAGGTATTTAAAAAGGATACAAACTATTAAAATGACATTCACTAAAAATTGTGAAATTATACTATAAAAGCCTGGATAAATTTTTCCTCAGAGAAAAACTCAGGAAAAACCTGGAAAACCCAGGGAAATGTTTTTCTAAAGTGTTTGACAACCTGATTTCGTAGAAAGATTCTGCAACATAATCTATTGCTGCCATATATGTCATTCGACTGTGACAATAAGGAGCTGACATTCAACTTCCTGATATAAATTTAAAAAACACAAAATATTTACGAATTACCCTATAATTTAATGCATATTTTTTCGATTCCAGAAAATGAATATTTTTGCCCCCCAAAATCCAGATTTTTCTCATGCCTGAAACCATTCAAATTTGCAATCTGTCGGTAATATCAATATTATTAATTTCGTAACATCCACGATGTGTCACACCTAAAAACGTGAACAACTCATAAATGGCAGCACGTATGAATGTGAAATTTGGCAGAAAAATCCTGTGATGGGGGAAAATACCATGTCAAATTTTGGTTTTGGTCGGGATACTTAAGCCGGGTTCTCAGGGTTGGCCTATAGGAGCCGTAGGAATTTGAATTTTGCAGCAGCCCATTGATGCAACGCTAAATCAATATTCTGCAAAAAAATGAATTTAAATTCTGCAGAATAACTGATTATTGCAATGCTTAAATGAATAAACTACAAAATAAGACTCAATATCATATTTTGTTGTTTGTCATGTCCATCGATGGTAGCGAGTAGCATGAAGTCATAGAGCACCATCCCGACCCTTGGCCAAGAAACAAAGAAACGGAATGCGATCTATCCAAGCGGAAAGAGCGGAATTACATCGCATCACACAGGACACAGTTTGTTTCTGAAAGCCTATAGGGCGATGAATGTGAAGAAGCGGCTGAAGATGTCTCACTTCCTTCTGGTGGTCCTTGGTGGACTCTAGCTCGCTTGACACATTGTTAGACACTCAACAATTCAAAAGGACACACTAGAAGGGCTTGTTGAGGGAATGCGTGCATGAGGAAGACAGCGGATCAAGTGGATGGACAATATTCAAGAATGGACAGGTAGAACCTTGACAGAGTGCACACAACTTGCAGAGAATAGACGGTTTTGACAGTCCATAGTCATCAACCTCCAGAATGGAGATGGCACTAATGATTGATTGATTGATTGAGACCTGACTGGCTGCTGAAGTATCTGTGTCTGACTGGCTGTTTCTAACCGAGACAACTGGTGACAATGTGAAAGCGTGCGGGGACTCAACAACAACACAACACAGTAGTATGATTGTTTTCCACCCATAAAGGGAGAGTGACTGGGAAGAGAGAGAAAAAAAAGACGAGGGAGAGAGGTGATTGAGGAGAGAGAAAAGGGAGAGGGGTGACTGACTGTGGAGAGAAAAGAGAAAGACAAGGGATAGAGGAGAGAGGGGGGAACTGAGGAGAGAGAAAAGGGAGAGGGGTGGGGCGACTGAGGAGAGAAAAGAGAAAGATGAGGGAAAGAGGAGAGAGAGGGGGTGACTGAGGAGAGACAAAAGAGATAAAGAGGGGGGACTGATGAGAGAGAAAAGAGACAGAGAAGGGGGACACAGATAATTTTCTAAATGATTCTATAATGGAAGGTATCAAACTTCATGCATGCCAATGACAAAGATGAGATCAAAAGAAAAATAATAAAACAAATTTCCAAGAATAGTCAAAATCTTTTTGGTCTTGGTGTTGAGTCAGCAATCCTTCAGAAACTGAAAAGTAAGTAATCTATATTATTAATTTCGTAACATCCGTCCATGCTGTGTCCCTCCTAACAATGTGAATAACTAAAAAATTGGCAGCACATGACTGTGAAATTTGGCACAAAAATCTGGTGATGGGGGAAAATATCATGTCTAATTTTGGCCTCCAGCATCCAACAATGCACATGTGAGGGGCGAATCCTTGTGATTTGGCTATTCCATTACTAAGCATTGTCTACAGTCCTATGTCAGTTATCTGCTTATTGGTGACATCATTGCCACACTCATTCGATGGTAGATAGCCAGCAATGTACGGTATCCTGTTGACTCTGAGCGCTGATAATGGACGAGCTAATGTCAATGTCAATAGCTGAAATCAATAAGTTGAATAAAAATAGCTTATTGTCACTAATTGTGTTGATGTCAATTTAATGCTTCCATGTGGAGATTGTTGGTAATGCTAAGAGCCACATAAAGCAGTATGGATATGAGAAAGGGAAGATGTTTAGCTCATATTTGGAATAGTGAGTGGTATCAACTATACACATAATATATTGCACATTGCTGATGATCATAGCATGTAGTGATATTCACGTTAAATATTAATAGATAAAACTATAAAAGTATTTGGTAAACATGGCGTTACTAGTGTCATAAAAAATTTTAAAATATTGTTTTAATTTTGTTTATTTTTGTCTATATCTTGTGCATCCAGATGATGAAACAGTGCACACTCAATCAATTGAAAATATGTGGATGCATGCTAAGCACAAATTGAAATGCTAATTTGGAACCTCAGCGGCTCTTTTTCCATCTTATCTAACTCAAACTGAATTTGTATGGTGTAATAAGTTTAAGACACATGTATTCAGTAACCTTATCATGATCATGTCCAGTAGACTTAGCTATGTCATGTACATTAATATTAATAATGGAATTTGTCCATTTTTAAATTTTCCGACACTAAATGCCATGATTAGCAAGTATTTTTTTATTCTCAAATTTTATTTTTAATTTCATGACAAATTTAATGTCTAATAATTACAAAATCAAAATAAATTTTTTTAATGTAAAACTGAAGGCACTTTTTCGGTAGTTCCCCACATTTTTTAAAAAAAATCATTTTTTCAAATTTATTTTTGTGGTGCTGTGCCAAGCAACGCAACAAAAGAGAATGTGTTACCTATTGTACCAGCTGGATTGCTACCATTTGGAATATATATGGTGCCACTGCCAGAGCTATTAATTTTAATATTATGACCACATCCAGGATCCATTTCAGAATCTCTTTGAGCATCAGGTTGTCGAACACTAAAGACAAACATTTTCCCTGGGTTTTCCAGGTTTTTCCTGAGTTTTTCTCTGAGGAAAACTTTTTTTCCAGGGTTTTATAGTATAACTTCACAATTTTTAGTGAATGTCATTTTAATAGTTTGTATCCTTTTAAAATATTATACAGTATTATACAGTTGCAACTAGGTGTGCTAGGATATAGTAAAACCGGAACACAATTGATTTCACTGTATAACTATACTCGGTACTTGAATTTAGGTACAAAATGATAGACAAAAGAATTCAACAAACTGCCACTTATTTGTATGTATATTGATTAAAATATGTAAAAATGCACGTGAATAAAAATGCATGTGTAAACTGATAGTACTACTATTAAAGTTTCAAGTGTCGTTAAAAGCACTTACAATTCAATGAGTAGCATAGGTAAACAGTTTAGAAAAAATCCATGTCTTTAAATTTAAATGCATGTATAAAACGAACAAAGGATGAAATGCACTACTGTATTATGAGTAAAGAGGAGAGGACATGGACAAATCTTATTTTTTAAGTTTGGAAAGATCTTCTTCAATCTGCAGACGCAATCGTTTTCTTTCTGATTCTTTTATTTTAAGGGCTTTTCTTTTCGGTTTGCTCCTTTTTGTCTACTATTGTTCTACTACGCGAACGATTCAGTGCTTGACTCAATCGATTTTCTTCTTTGAAGCGGGGAGCAGCATTTCTTGCAGAAAGGATGAGTTGCTTATAGAAATAGTACATTTGGAAGCATCACCATCACACACGTCTCTGATGTGATCCTTAATTACTCGTTGTGATATCAAAGATTGTTCCTTTTGCTTATCTATCAGAAGTTGTTTGTTAACAGAGAATCCTCTCTCTGATTTTAGGAAGTTTTACCACAGAACCTTGGAATTGGATCTTTGCGACTCAATGAACGGCTTATTCTCAGATTTCAGAGAACTTTTGACGCAAATCCAATGTCAACATCTTTTGCAACCAGAAGATTTTCTAATTATTTGAGTAAAAACTATTTTTCCAGGAAATTTGACCAATTTTCCTAAGTTTTCCAAGACTTCTAAAATCCCAGAGTTTTTCAGGTTTTCCAGGGTGTTCGCCACCCTGCCCTCCCTCTTTCTTTCTTTAACTTCTCTCGTCTGCATCTCTACTCCTGCCAAAATCTCTTAGCTTGATTCCACATACACCAGGCGTACATTTCTCAGAACTAAAGTAAAAAAGGAGACACCAATCAAATCCGGGTAAGTCATGACCAACCTGGAGTGGGGTGTTCCCCTGGAAATCTCTCGCCTGTAGGTCTCCACCATAGGTGAGCAGCAACTCCAACTGCCCGACCTGGTTGTACTGGGCAGCCACGTGCATCGGCGTGGTGCCCCGATTCGGATGGATGTAGTTCGGATTGGCACCCTGCCAAAGCGCACACAAGTAATAATTAATGATTTTCTGGGAACAATTGCGAAACAGGTGGAGACAGTTTTAAACGAGTGTGCGAATCAATCAGTTAAAAAGCGAAGAAGGATTTAATCCAAGCGCCAGATGAGCTGATTTGAGAACCAGTCGATCTATTTCAAGTGAAAGTCGATTTAATCCAAGCGCCAAACGATTTATTCCAAGCGCCAGTCCATTTAATCTAAGCTTTAGTCAATTTAATCCAAGTGTTTGTCAAAATTACTGGGAAGCTCCAGTCAATTTAATTAAAACGGCAGTTAATTTAATCCAAGCACCACTTTATTTAATCCAAGCGCCACTGGATTTATTTTAAGTGCTAGACGACTTAATCTAAGCGCCAGGTAATGTCTTCCCCTCTCGTCATAGACCTATTTCTCCCTCAAAACCCTATTTTTTCAGTCCGCTCTCCCTCAAAATCATCTCTTCTATTCTTTCGAGTTTAATCCAAGCGCCAGTCGATTTAATCCAAGCGCCATTTGTTTTAATCTAAACAACAAACAATTCATTCCAAGCGCCAGTGAATTTAGTTTAAGCGCCAGACCATTTAACCCAAACACCAGTCGATTTAATCCAGGGCCAGCTAAGCGCCAGTCAATTCAATCCAAATGCTTGTCAACTTATTTTAAGCGCCACTTAATTTAGTCCAAGCGCCAGTCCATTTAATCCAAGTCCCGGTCAATTTATTTCAAGCCTCAGTCAATTTAATGCAAGTGCTTGTCAAATTATTCCAAGCATAAGTTAATTTAATCGAAGCGTCACTTAATTTAATAATAATTCAAGCGTCATTTATTTTAATCCAATCACAAGTCGATTTGTGACAAGCGCAAGTCGATTTAATCAAAGCGCCATTCGATATATTTTAAGCGCCACTCGCAGAAATGACAAGTACGTGATCAGGGAGATCCGACTATGCAACTTCAAACGCTCAGGGAGGAGAAAAAGGGAGAGAGGAGAGGTGGACTCACTGGAAGTGAAGGCTGAGATAATATGTCGAGTGAAGAGGTAAGCAAAAGAAATAGGAGAAAAGGCGGCCAGAAAGTCAGAGTATAGACGAGGAGAAGAGTAATGAGAAAGTGGCCAATGAAGACCAAATAAAGTGGGCCAGAGCGTAGCCCAGTAGCGAAAGTTGCAGTCCAGAACAGTGCTCGATGTAGTAGTTGCTGGCTATGAGGAGAGCAACCAGATACTATTCTCTGCAGACATACTTCCCCATGCCATATCAGTATCCAAGCGAAGGATACTTTCTTTCGTCCGAAGGAAGTGTTCGAGTTAATGGCAAATGAATACGTCAGGTGGAAGCTGTAAGCAGCATGCACGTACAGTACATAATTGATACTGCGCAAAGGATGTATCACAGAGTACTATAAGAGTAAACCTGCTAATAAGTAAGTAAATAAAATCGATAGCTCGCAGACACACACCCGTGATGACGATAGTACGCAACAGACATTACAGAAATAATGTTATCAACAAAAATACGCACATAGACCACACAGCGAGGAACACAGGCAATAGTAACGAGAGTCGATATATGAACTTCCGTGCGAATTCGCATACTCTTTAGCGAAATTTTCCACGTTAATATTTAAAACTAAAATCAAATCAAAACAGTTACGTAACTGTGAAAGTCAGTTTTTATGTTAATCATAGAAGAGCATTATCTAAAAAATTGTCAGTTGATTAAAAGTCACTACAGTACACACAAACGAACTCTCCGAAGATCTGAAACGAAGGATTGTAGATGCTTTTAATGCTGGATGTGGTTATGGAACTATTTCTATTATATAGAACTGGAAGACTGAGGACATTATCTCAGAAATCAGTCGCTAAATTGGTATACGAGAGGCAAAGAAAAACCCAGTGACGACTCTCCGTTATTTGAGGATTCATATGACAACCAGAATTGAAGTGTTGCCAGCTACATTGAAGGATGTGTTGCAAGGAGGACTCCATCACTGCGGCCCACTCGTCACAAGAAAGCTCGTTTAGAGGTTGCAATTCAGTATGTTGATGAGCACGTCACATTCTGGGAAAATATCCTATGGAGTGACGAAACGTCAAACATGGAACTATTCAGTACAGAAGTCACAGCAATACGTTTGGAGTCATTAAGAGTGAGGCAGATACAAAGAAAAGTACACAGTACCTACAGTCAAGATGATGCTGACAGCATGAAGTTATGGGGCTGTTGCTGCTGCATAGTTAATACGCATGAATGTGACAATTAAATGAACAAGTATATGAAAATATTTTAGCTCAAAATCACATGTAGTTCGTTCGCGGTTCGGGTATATAGATTTCTCTTCCAGAAGGGCAATGATCCAAAGCATACTATGAAATCCACACAGAAATGGCTACAGGATCATAATGTCAGAGTTTCGAAGTGGCCTAGCCAGTCTCCCAACCTCAATCCGATGGAAAATGTATACCAGGAGTTAAAGCGTGCTGTCCAGAAAAAAATCACGACAACTTGAATACACTTGGAAGCCATCGGTCGAGAAGAATAGAATACAATTTCTAAAGACACTTGGCCAAGACTTATAACTGGTTATGAAAATTGTCTGAATGATGTTATTGGTGCATAGGTGGCAAAACCAAATATTAACAGTGGCGTATGAATACTTATGAAAATCCACAAGTTTCATGTAATTTGATTTTTTTAAATAAATATTTATATTTTATAATTAATGATATACAATCGTACTATTACCTAGACCATGAAACACTAACAATTTTGGGTTTATCGGAAAGCATTTCATTGCGATGTCAAATTATTTTCTCGAAACATCGCCTCTCCGTCTTCCTTCTTTCCTTGCGCTCACGATCCATCGCTTTCTTTGCCTTCACCTTCAGGTGTTTCCACAGGCGTTGTAGGTTCTTCGCGTCAACCTTGTTTTCCGGATACCTCGCATTGAAGGCACTCACAATGGTATCAAATGCCTTATTATTTGCCTCGCTTGCTTTTTTGATAACTGTGTTTGCTATCGCAAGTTCTGTACAACAACAAAAAAACGCCTTTTCCTCCTCTTTAAATTTCTCGCCTCATGCTTCCATTTCATTAACAGGTGTTTCCGACGACTCGTCGTCGTCGTATATCCATCAGGTCGGTAACCGGCTCTTGGTGGTTCTTGATGTCTCACATCTCCAAGCCGTTCTAACCGCGGCGATTGTTCTCATTTCTTCTGCTGTCCTGCCGGTTACCTCC
>JAUYWV010123058.1:0-11614 GCA_032274565.1 Nematoplana nigrocapitula
TTTCGAATAAATAATTATTTTTATTCAAGTGATTAATCCGACGTTGACTCGACGATGACTCGACGTATTAGATTCGTTGTCGAAATTCGTCTATTAGTCGACGTCGATGCGACCAAATAAATTCGACGCTGAAATTTGACATTTGGTCGACGTTGAAAAACCGTTTTGAAATGAAAATCCGTCTTGAAAAACCATTTTGAAATGAAAAACCGTCTTGAAAAAACATTTTTATTGAAAACCCTTTTGAGGCTGAAAAAACATTTGGAAACCCCTTTTTGCACAGTATGCTGTTTTCTTCTGGTGTGGTGCGTGTGATGTTTGCCGGACCTTCTGTTGAAGTTCGGTCAAATTGATCTTTATAACTTCGTCGACGTTTCGTGAGTTTAGTCGTTGGCCAGACGAGATTGTCTGCCTGATTGGGAACTTCTCCTTAGACTCATTTTTCTTCCGTTCTGCTTGTGTTTGGACCACCAACTACGCTGTTTGTAGTCCTCGCCTTAGGTTAATGATAGACGATAAACTTGTTATTCTCCACATTTGCGTTGTGGTATGACCTGGAATGCTTGCTTGGTTATCAGTTGCCAACCAGTGCATGTCCAAACTGATCTGGGGATGCGATGTGAGGAGGACGGTCGGCCCCCTTTCATCTTGGCATGGGGGGATGGATTATCCTGGGTCTGGAGGAGCAGAACTGTGCGCAGGGAGATTTGAGCTTAGACTGGCTACTCAAGGGAGAGGACACACACGCCGAGAACGCTAAAGAGATTTGAAAGGGGGGAGAGAGATTCCCCTTGTCACTCGCTGCTCGTGCACACGACGTCTCTATACAGAACGTTGATGAAAGACTGTGTGCCTCTCTGTTATAGACTTCTCAGCTGGGTACTGCGGAAGGAGGCGGAGGAGAGGGGGGGGGGCGGTGCAGGGGTGAACGAAGACATGTTTCTCCGCTTGGCGCGTCAGATATTATCGATGCCTTGTCTCGATTTCTTCTCTGTCTGTCTGCTTTTCTCTTTGCCTCCCTCCGTTCGTCCGTGGTGTGTGTGTTTCTCCCTCTGTCTTTCACGCCTGTATTCTCATTCCCAGTGGGGTAGGATGGTAAAGGACGGACGAAGGGGAGTTTAGATTAAAGGTTCGCTCGGGAGAGAATGACAACCGACAACGAGCGCAAGATGGGGTAATGTTGATCTGTCTGTCTATGTGTTAGTGGCCGGGGGTAAAATAGGGAGAGAGACTGGGGGGGGGGGGGTGGACACGGATTTAAACTGAATGGAGAGAGTGAGGCCCCCACTCCTCTGGCTAGCCAGTCAGCCAAGTTTAGTGGACTAAGATTTCAAAATTTTATTTTTCCGCCAACCAATTTGAGCTATCCGGACCTCCTCCTCCTACAAAGGGAGAGAGAGAGATCTTGGATATTGTAGATGACACAGAACACAAAGAAGCGAGAGAGTCAGGGTGCGTGGGGAACAATTCCTGAGCAGTTGCGTATGTGATTTTATCTCGAACAATGGGCGTTGAACAGGTGACTTGGTACGCACTTTAAATATGAACAATTTGTCAAGGGTGAGGGTTCACCTAATTTCTGTTTGTCTTTCACTATATTGATCCTCCCTGTGGTTGCTCGTCTGCTGGATTTGCTTTGGAACCCCGTACAGAGTGAATTGAGCAGCTTCTGAGTTATGCTGAACTGACCCCTTGCTCTCCAGCTTCCTTAAATTGACAAAGACCTAAGAAAGATCACAAAAAGACTTGGATGATATGGCATAGAAATGAGTGCAGAGTAAACGAAAAGATTAATCAGTGGAATTTGTGAAAATAAAAAGTCAAAGTTTCCCTATAGAAGGAAATACTCTTGAACGAGTAGAAAGTTTTGAAGTGTCAAGGTGTCCACAAAGGTTCAGCTAATTAAGACCTCAGTGTTTTTATACAGATGGCAGAGCTGGATCCTCCCCTTTTCTGCGTTATTTTCCCACTTGGTCCAATGCTTGTAGGACCTGGAACTGTCAAAAGGCAGCAAAAGCAGTCTGAACATGCACCAATAGGGACGAGCAGGCTATGCAAGCCGAACTACAGTTTGCGTGTGGTAGAGTGCAATTACCTAAGCAAACTGACAGTCCAATAAAAGTAATGTTTCCTGATTCCCAAATAGCAAAGCACAGATACATTGTGCGCTAACAACGCTGGTATTTCATCTTATTTACAGGCGCCTATAAGGATGTAGACAAGAAATTCAGAGAGGAGAGTAGCTTAAGTTACCTTCTGGTTCCTGGAGGTTGTTCGCTTCACACAATAGCCAACGCAATAACCATCACGATTCGCAAATAGAGCAAGGCTGAGGTCGAGTTTGCCTCTTAAGAGGGCAATGACCTGATCCACCCACCAAGCCAGGGACAGTGAGGAGTCTGTTTGGTACTATCTGTCAATCTGTTGATTCTGGAATCACGAAAGTGATCGTGTCTATTAAAATAGCAAAGCCGCTGAGAAATCATTTTGCCTGGCTTACTCGTCGGCATCACCACTTTCCATCCCGTCAGCACCAGAGAGGAGAGGGGATCGGAGATCCCATCCAGATGAAAACTTTGCGCGCATAGATGCACATGCTGTATATGTGCCAGGGTTAAAATGTCCCCAAAGATCAATCATCGATCGTGTTGTTGTGTAGACTTTTAGTCGTCGTGAAAAATCCGTGTTGTTTATAGTTGTTGCATCGCGTCTCTGCAGTCGCATGCCCAACTTGCCGTTGGGAGCCTCCGCTAGGCCATCCACCGCTTCCCCTACCAGTTCTATACCAACGCTCCTATCTGAATTCCCTATACCCTGGAGATTAGGTTCGAGTTACAGTAATTCTGCAGGAACGCTAATCAGCAGATTTTTGTCTTCCTAAGAACTCAGACTTGAAACTTTCTTCTTCTTCGAATTCTCGAACGGCATATTACTGGCTATCCGATGTCTGGGGTACCCACGACTCAGGGAGAATCAACAAGAATTCTAGTCTTCTATGAGCTATGTAGATGGCTGTGAATGCTGAGAAGGTCAAACAGTGAACCACGACCGAAAAGCCTTCTATGATTTCTGAGAAAGACATTGCATGGAGACATTGCATGGGGTATTAAAGACAGGTGTAGAGGCAAACTATATCAAATCAATTGCTCTGGTTCAAAGGCGACTCCTGAGAAGAAAAGGGGTAGATAGAAGGTTCTGAATTCTAAACACTTTCATTTGTTATCAGGTTTTTATTATCAAATAATTTTGTACTACTCCATTCAACATGCAATCTGGTTTCTGTTGTGAAGTTTTATATATGTCTCTACTTTACAATATTATAGATTTCGTCAAAGCAAGTCTGGAAATTTTAAAACTAGAATTAATCAATTGTTCGATTTTGTCTCATTTGTATATTATTCATTGAAGGTGTCCGGTGTGAATGGGCCTTTATTGAACAAAATGTTATGTTTATGGCGGGGCCGATGGCTTTTGAAAGCATTGAAAAAGCAAGATGGGGATATTTTAAAAACACTTTTTGGTAGAAACCCCACCACATTCTACTGTTCGACATTGGATAGATCGACTCCTGGCAGCAGTGGACATATAGGTAGGAGTGGGTCCGAATCTAGTACTTTGACTGTGGTCTCTGCTGGGACGTATAGGGGTGGGTCCGAATCTAGTACTTTGACTGTGGTCTCTACTTGGTGAGCAGGTAATTGATTTTTAGAAGACTTAGATATTTTTGCAGATGTTTGACATGCGTGCATTGCTTCCACTGGAATCGAAATGTTGATGATTTAAACTCTACCGAAAAATGTTCAAATTGGATCCACTCGAGAGAGTGCTCATATATTCAACGAAATCAACTGTCAGTTCTCTGCTTCTGCACTTGATATGAGCTTTTTCTTTCAGCATGTGACGACACCTATTTTGCACTTTCAAGCGAGGAAGCGTTGAATCTTTGTGTCGCAGGAGTGGGGGGGGGGGAATCTCTTGACAGTCTCGTCCTATCCCTTACGAAGCCATCACTTGTAACTTGTACATGCTATAATGCTTTTTTATTTCTGATATTTTTTAATCGTGTTGCATTCTCTTTGTTTCTTCCTTTACGCCAGTCACTTTGTCGTCAGTTTCCTGATGTTTCCCAGCAACGTTCATTCAGCTCTCGTTTGATCTGCCTTCAGCATTTTCAGGCCAGATTCACCAAACCATATCCGGTGGTTTTCAGGTTGATTGTAGCCATAGCTCTTCTTTGTAGTCAAACGGTATCGGGAACTAGCTAGTACATTATTAACAAGTGAGTTCCACCGCGATACAGCTTTGTCTTTTGACGAGAGAATACTACTGAAGTGCTTTTCACTCAGTAGTGCAGGACGAATCGCTGATGAAGCATTTCAGTGTAGTATTTTCTCGTTAAGGATGCAGCATTGAAGTAGATGCAGGTACACAAGTGTGGTTTACATCGTTCTTCTGTGTCGTATTGCGCAGGAATTTGGCGTCTGGATAGTAGTAAGAGATTATTTACTCTAGTTACCCCGCTGGGAGATTTGTGCGGTGTTAGGCAGGTGAACTAAAGCTAAGCAGTAGTATGAGTATTTCGTTTTTACAAAATTATTTAAAATAACCTACTAAGTTATCGATTAGTTTGTTGTGTGTGCGATCGTATAGAACATGGTACCTACAGTGTATCGATTAGTGTGTTGTGTGTGCGATCGTATAGAACATGGTACCTACAGTGTATCGATTAGTGTGTTGTGTGTGCGATCGTATAGACCATGGTGCCTACAGTGTATCGATTAGTGTGTTGTGTGTGCGATCGTATAGAACACTGTACCTACTGTGTATATCAGCGAAACCAAGTTCTGTTCTACGTATGAAGAATTGTCCAGGGGCCCGTTTAGCAAAACAGCTTCACCTAATGTGGCACTTAGTTTACAAGTTTTTCTGTTTGATACTGTATTAAGATCAAAATGAAGTGAAACATTAGAGAACATGTCACAAAAAAAATAGTAGAAACGTTTAATAAAATTCTTAAGCTAAATCTTAAGTGTGCCTGCGAGTTGCTTTTAATTATGGTGTATTATTTTTCGTGAAACGCATTAACTGTAAAACGTAAAGCATATATCACTCCACCCAGAGTGGTGGACGATCATCTAATGCACTGTATGGAATCCTCTCCTCACTGCAGATGGCCGGCTACGACAAATACTCGAGTCTGTACAGCGGTCGGGACTCCCTGTACGGCACCGGGCAACGCACTCTGGGACTGCCTGGCGACACTCCCTTCCAACCCAAACAGCCCACGCCTTCCTATGCGGACAGATCCTACATCACAGGTACACTGCTTTTCGGTTTTCTGGTCAGTGGTAAGGAGAAGCTTCATTCCAGCACACCACCCCTGTCAATCCGATGAAATGACACCAAAGGCTTGTAAAAAGCTGCCGGATTCGGAAGTTTTGCGCCGCAGAAATTATGCATAATTCGTTATCTGAAGTTCAACAGCAAAGCTCTTTCAGGGCATATTGTCGACTTATTAAGAGTAGACTGATGACGTTCGGATTCTGAACTATAGGAATATTGAGAATTATTTACGAGGGCCATCCCATTGCACGAGTCATCCCATTACGAGGGTCATCCCATTATGAGGGTCATGCCATTACGAGGGTTATGCCATTACAAGGGTCATCCCTTTACGAGGGTCATTCCATTACGAGGGTCATCTCATTACGAGGGTCATCCCATTATGAGGGTCATGTCATTACGAGAGTCGTCCCATTACGAGGGTCATCCCATTACAAGAGTCGTCCCATTACGAGTGTCATCCAATTACGAGGGTCATTCCATTACGAGTGTCAAGACAATGCAGCCCGCACCGTCTCCACAAAATGCGAGTGATAATCACTGCAAAGACAACCAACCTTCCACACCATCCGGCCTACTCTCTCGATTTGTCTCTAGTTTCCTTGTACCCAGGAGAGAACTGATTTTGTGATGTCGATGCCATCAACACAGCGTATCACCAGTTTCTTAGTGGGTTACATGGCCTGGTGTCCCGTTTAAAAATATTTTTTCTAGTGATTTCAATGATGATCTTTACATGTAGACTCCAAGTATCGATTTCATCCCCACAAGTCAGTATGTAACGTCTGAAAGAACCGCTCAGCATTCATTTTGGGAAGGCGGTGAAATTCAGTTTTTATACTTGACAATTGACTGATCTCCGGCCCATGGGATTCTACTATAAAACTGGAGTAACGACTGTAGTGTAGAGAGAGAGGGAATAGAGTTGGCGAGGCAATAGGCAAGGGAAAAAAGAATGAGAGATGGGAACCGTAGGAGGTCCCAGCTCTTCGTCTACCGGAGCAGAGCACCCCATCCACGCGAAGCGACTGTTCGCTCGCCGTTTATGTTGAATTTGGGGACTTTCTACCGCCAGAAACACTTTTTTCGGTTCTCGGGAGAAAAAAGAGAATCGGATGGATTTTCTCTTGGTGCGAAAAGTGTGGCGTGCAGAAGAGGGGCGGAGAGACGAGAGGGGAGCGCCGAGGGGTGTCGTTTAATGATGGCACGGAAGGTTCGCCGGGCCTCTGTGTATCTCTCTATCTGCATGTGCACACACAACAAGCACGCTCCCCCCTCTCTCCAACTTTTCTCCTTCGCTCGTGCTAACCTCCAGTGTTGACTTAGGACGTTATTTAGTTGGAACAGCAGAGTCAACAAAACTTAGCTGGCCAGCCGGTTGGTTAGCTAACTCCAGAATATATATATAGTATGTGCTCCACAGTGTGTTCTAGAACTCGACAATAGTGCGACAGCAGATATGAGGTTGATCGAGGTCAGTGGTCTGGTTAAAACCACTCTCTCTCTCTCTCTCTCTCGATCTGTTATCATTGACTGTCCATCCATCTCTCCACTAGCAAAGCTTATATTTCGTCGCAGCTGAGTCTACTACATCTCCCGTGCTCTTTTCTAGCTTAAGCACCGGTCCCATCAGCTGATGTCCTTGTGTCCCTCACACTATGCCCAAATATGCATGATTGTTTTACTGAAAAATCTATATTTTTCTCGATGGTAATTGCTTCGAGTGTTGTCTGTACGACGAATGATTATACAAAAAGTTTATCAAGCTATGCTACTATTAAACTAGTATATTGTTTTTAGAGGAAGTATGCCGATAAAGAGAGGCGTCAGACAAGGATGTATTCCGTCCCCAGTTTTATTCAACCTATATAGTGAATTTATTATCAAGGAAGCATTGGAGATGAAAGGTATAGACATTAATTGTCAGAATATTACACATTTGAGATTTGCGGATGATACAGCACTACTTGCAAGCAGGCGAGAAGACCTTCAGAAAATGGTGCAGTAACTGTGCAAAGTGTGTAAAGTTTATCGGATGTCTCTAAATGGCCAAAAGATATGATAGTAAGTAAAAGAAAAACTGAGGACCAGCTTACCATCCATTCAGGGCAAGAAAGTCTGGAAACAGGAAAGCAATAGAATTATCTTGCCACGTGGATTATACCAACGATGGAAAATGCATCTGCGTAGTTAAAAAAGAATAGGCAAGGCAAAGGATGATTTCTTGAGAGCAAACCTAACTATCTCTTTACAGAAAAGGGTATTGAAAACATGCATTTTCTCAATTATTGGTTATGGATCAGAAGTCTGGACTATCAGCAAGGAAGTTGAACACAAAATTAGAGCGTTATTCGAGTTCTAGTGCTATAGAAGAATCTTAGACATCAGCTGGACAGAAAGGGAACGCAGAAAGTTCTAGTAAAAAATTAAAAGAAACGAAACTACGATTTGCAGGTAATTGTACTGAGAGGTTCCAGCGGGAGTTTGCTCAACCTGGTTTGGAAGAGAGAGATAGGGAAAGACAGAGAAGAGTCTGGGATGACGATGTGAAAGAATGGAGCGGCAAAACATCTCTAGGAGATGCGAAGAGGACATCCGAGAAGAGAGAAACCTGGCGTGGAATTGTTGCCAACCTTCGAATCGGAGACGGCACCACATGTTGATGATGATACAATTTGGATAATATCTGTGAACATAGCATTGAACATAGTGGGAGGTAAGAAATATCTGCAGGGATTTTATGTATGTACATCGCCTTATTAATTCTGAGTTGAAAGTCAGTAGAAAACAAATTACAAAGCGTTACGCTTTCGTGTGGATTCAGGAACACCCCAGGGGCATTTCTCTTATTTAATCACATCTGGCTTCCTGTGTTAATTGTGGTTCTAAATCCCCCCTTACCAATCCTAATTTGTTCTGTATATTACCAATTCGCTCTCTACTGATTTTCAGGTCAAAATTTAATAACTTTTATACCTAATAACACACTGTTTAATGGCGGTGCCAGTACAAATATAAAGAAAAAGTGTATATTATATTTTTTAAATCAGCGTGGAAAACGCCTAGTGTGTTTACCAGCTCCAATTTACGGCGTCCATGTAGGTTTCATATTTATTATCACAATCACGATGGCAAGTTATTTTACTGTAATGGAGCATCAATAAAACTGCATATTTTAAGCAATCATGCCCTCTCAAAGTCGGAACAGTATGAAAACGAGTCACGCAGAGATCAAGGGAAGTCGATTCCTTCCACAAACCAGTCGGAGCCCTTCTTCATATATCCATTTATTTGGGTGAGGAGCCATTGGATAATGTGCTCCATCTCAGCTTCCTGTAGGAACACAGCTGAGAGGGACAAAACCGATGTATCCCTTTGATTTACTGCACCCTTAGTGTTGCTTCTGACTACGCGGATCTTCGTCCATAATATGGGGCAAAGGCGTATTAAAAAATACCTCTGGGAGGAGGAACCTTTCTGCATGCTCAAGCCCAAAACGTATCGCCCTATCAGAATTGTCTATGGCCTGGTGGTGCAAGTGCCTTCGGATATCACAGCCCGCCTCGAGAGGTTGGGCGTGGGCCGGTCCTCCGGGAGGTTGCTATGGCAGACGTGTCGGTGGACTATCTATCTGATCTCTCAGTCTAGTAAGCTCAGATACACACTGCTCACAGGTGAAAGTTTTGTTGGAGGCATCAGAGGAGGTGGAGGGGAGCGTTAGATGCCAATCTGTATAGAGAGAAAGATTTGGTTGATAGGTGAGCTGGCAAAATGACTAACGGTCACCATCTTACTAAGCAACACCACTGGACATCGTCATTATGTTTACTCATATATAGCAATCGAAAATTCGAATGTTTTGTGGCAGCAAGTGAAAGCATTTTTGGATATTTTTCGCTGTATTCCTATCAATAAATTACATCACTCCTCACCAAATCGATGTACGCTACTATGGCGTTGTCATCGGGCGATTCAACTACAAATGAGTCCAATTCGTCATCACTAAAAGCATTTGCTGTTTTGGTGTTTTGAATGCTTTTCCCGATTCTACTTCTTTAGTAAAGCGCAACTATTTTTGAATAGCATTTCAATTTTTCTCCGAATACTTTAGGTTAACCGGGAGGTTCATCGCATGTAAAAATTATTTTTTTCTTTTTTCATTTGATATCATTAGGATAGCTTTAACTCTAGAGTAAAATAAATAAACAGTTTGAATTTAAAGACAAGAATGTTTTTGATTCCTCTGACTCTACTGAGATTCAGTGAATGATATAAAAATTCTGTAACTCCAATCCTTTAGACAATCCTTTGCTCTTTCCTTACATATAATATGGTGGGAAAATGCTTAATACTGTTTTTGTGAGAGCGCAATTTGTAGTTTCTATTTATGCGTATTTGTGTAGAAAGTCAACTGGTGTATTTATGTCGCTGTTTTTAATTCTATCAAGTGTAGTGTTAGCCAGATATGGCTACATGGAATGCCGTTTCTTGAGTTTCCGTCAAATAGAGCATGTTCCTAGCTTTCGTATGATACCAAATAGTGGCACAGTGCAAGCATAGATTTAAATTTTGGAATGAGATTAGTAAGATATGCCACATAATATACATATACTAATATACTGACAAATTAAAGCGATTGATAGAAAAAGCATTATGTATGGAACACGCGTACATCTACATTAATTTCTTTGGGTCTATACTTTAACGAATATCGGTATTCCATCTTTTCCAAACTTTGTTTTAATACTCAATTGTGTTGATCTATAATAGCGGATGTTTTTGTTGGTCTATATGTGACTGTGCAAAAAGTGTCATACCGTAGCATGATTATCTTTCAAATGATTCCAAGTATTGACCGGGAGAGGTGATGACTGGGATCAACATGTGACACTGTCACATATTAAGTCTTGTATATATATTTTTTAATAAAAAGTTTCAAAATGCCAATTTTAGATGTATACTATTGTGTCAAAAATAAATCACATTAAACTGGCCTATTTTCGTATTGAGCATTTATAGTGATAGAAATACTTCTTAATTTGACATCTGTGAAGATTCCAAATGTTTTCTATTTAAAAAATACTATTATATTGATTGAAAAGTATCAAAATCAGTTTAGAAGTGAATATTTTATCACGATTTTGAAGTCAACCTTCTGCTCAAAGTTGCCAAATATACCTTCCGATATTATTGTAGTCCCTGACTAAAGTTTTATGAATCTTTTTATGTGCAATAAGGTATGTCATAAATGTTTTATAACTACAGTACATATAGTCGGTCCATTCTTCTCAAAAACCAAAGGTGACGAAATTTACATGACTACTGCCATATTAATGAATTTGCTATATTTGCTATACAAGTAGGATTACCCGTATAGCGTTAGTAATCGCAGCATCTGCAGAATTCAAATTTATTGATTTAGCTTGGAATCAATCAGGCTATACTGGAGAATTCAAATTCTGAAGCATATTGATTTAGCATCGCAGCAAAAAAACATGGTTTTTGGGGGTATTTTCTGTTGTGGTCCTCTCAATAAGAAATTTTGCATCTCATGGCTATTTTTCCCACGTTACTCATTGGCGTAGCATTCTTTTGAGTCATCAAGCATGCAAATCTGTCAAGAGAGTTGGGAGAAAAGTACCAGTCAGACACACATACCCACATACATACATTTCTCTAATTTTAGATAGGATTATTGGCATCGTACGAACTTGTGCAGATTCGCCTAATTAACACTCATTTAACTTAACGGATTAATTGTTTTGGAAGATAGGCTTGAAACATCTGTCGTTTCCTTCAATTAGGTCTAATTGTCATTAGCGGGGGAAGTAATTAGAGAACAATGTCATGTTTAATTGCCCAATAACCGGCAGATTTCCGACGGCTTTACTCATCTGCTGAGAGAGAGACAACTTTCATTCTCTTCTAGCAAACAAATAAAATTATTTTAAAGGGAGTAAACTTTAAATACACTTACTTTGTCCATTGTCATCACTTCTTAGACAGTTGGATATATAGTTCAAACATTGTTTACATTACTAACGCCTATTTATTTGTTTCAAAATCTCGCTCGCTTGCTCCAACAACAACATCTTGGTTAGGCTTGTGGATATGTATGGTGTTCTGTGAAAGTTGGGCCTTTTGCTTAAATTGTGACCACCCTTCTGAGACTTATAATGCTGTAGAAAGTTTGAGTATCGCTTGGGTGAGGGCTGGTGTCTACCTCTGTTTCATGTTAATCACACAGCCTCATCTGGGTGATATTAAACGG
>JAUYWV010123069.1:0-11613 GCA_032274565.1 Nematoplana nigrocapitula
GCACAGCTTATGCAGTATCTCGATCCCAGCGTCTCCAGTCGCTTTGATGATCTCCGCTGGTATTTCGTCGAAGCCCGTTGATTTCCCCGATTTCATCTTTCTGATCGCTGCATCGATTTCACTTCGTAAGATCGCCGGTTCTTCGTCATATTCGCGATCCACGCTCGGTGAGGGAGCTTCTTTTCGTTCGATGATGAGCGTTATGAACACTGTACACTTTTTTAACATTTGCAAGTCAATTTTATCTCAAACAAATAAACACTTTTGAGTACTTTAGTATCACGGTACTCGAGAAAAGCAAGAATTGCGCTTTTCAGTTGTTTGTGTGTGATCATGGCAATCGATGACGGAAATTGAATCTGTCCATGTCTTTACTACTTTAGAGGGAAGGAAGAACAAGTAAACAAGTACAAATATCTTCTATTAGTGTACATCTAGTTGTTTCCCGTTTTACATATTCATTTAATGCACACATTCAAGGCTGTGCATGTGTGTGGTTTCGTGTGTGTGCGCGTATGTGCGTAGGTGTTCTCTGTCTGGTAGTCATTTTCTACGACAAACTCTCTCATGCTTGGCCTATAAAAAAGTATTGAAATGTATAGCAACACAGAGCATTTCGATCAGCTGATTAGCAATTTGCTTCCCGGCCACCTTCTCCCTATACTTAACTAATTAGGATAGCGTCAAAAGTTGTCGTATTCACCAGCGTCCCCAAACTCCCCCTCGCACTCACACTAGCTGGCAACCTAATACAAGCACAATCGCAGAACTATACTACAGAGTTGGACAGCCTAAGTTGGAGAGCTGGTTGATCGGTTGGCGAGTTACGCCCTAATTCAACTCTGGACGACATGGAAGAAAAGAAAATTCAATAAGAAATCATAGAGTCAACGCCTTGGAAGATAACATCACGACACAATATGATATACGCGGGAGGGTGGGGATTGATTGGGTTGAATGAGTCACGCAATACCGAGCTCGCTAAATCTTTGAACGAGAAATTCTATGGAAATATCCAACAATATAATCAGTGGGGATGATAATCTCTAAGAATATTTGTAGTTGTCTGACACACAAAGACTGGCCAAATTCCATTTCCAATTTCCTGATCAGTGAAATCGGAGATTCGACAAAGCTCGAAACAGTCTATACCCTACTGACAGACAATTTGTTATCAGTATCAAGTTTTCCCATATCCCCAAAATCCCCAAACTTTAGTGTCTGATTAGAGTTTTGTGGAGAACAAGAACCGGAGAGCGTAGCAAGTGGATGCCTCAATGAAGCATTTATATGGAAAAAATACTACTGGAATTCTTAACAGTAGTACAAGAGGATTGGGCAGCACTATTTCGGTCTCATTAAGCCAAATCAGCAATCAATACCTTTACAGTTCTATCTGAATGTCCTTCAAAATCACGTGAGGTCATCCATCTGCACAAGAAACACCCGGAATTGGTCAGAAAAAGAGTCATACTGGTTGCAATCTACAAAGATGAAGCTGGCAATGCCTTCCTTACCCGGCCTACTCGACCGCGTTGTCTCCTTGTGATTTTCTTTTGATTCCTCGTATCAAGAAGAAGCTTCGAGCGGAGCGATTTGGTGATGTCAATGCTTTCAACGCAGAAGCGTATCGCCAGAGTCTCAGTGACCTGTCCCTTACAGGTTTCAAAGAATCACGATAGAGGGAAAAGTCCGATTAAGAGACAAAAAATAAGCGGAAATGATTTACAGCTGAATAACAGCACTTCCGGTAAACATTGAAGAATGAATATGTGTATATTAAAGAGAATAAAAATCCGACCTAAAATGAGAATAATTAGCGACATACCATTTTATTATATTACTGTAGTTTTATGCTTGTATGTCTGGGGTAATGTCAAATTTGAAAGCAGCACTGAAATTTAACATTTTTTCTATGCAGCAACATTTAGAGCTGTTATCCGGCACAGCTTCAGGGGGGCCCTCTGTTAAAAGAAACCCATAGTACCTGGAAATGGGGGGCCATTGCTGTGGCAGTAGCTTTCTAAAAGTTTCATTATTATTGCATGTATGCTGTGTGCCCCATATTTGTTTTCCAATTTAGCATAAAAATATCTTTCATACTTTTTATTCACAATTTTTGTTGTTTAAAAATAGTGTAAAAATTATTTCTTTATTGTCGGATGTTTTGTTTTGTATTCCTAAATATATGCACGCATGCAGAATCATGCCTGTCTAAAAAGAAGCGTTAATTCAAAAATAAAGAAAATATATAAATGATTCATCTTTATACCCGCATAACACCTAAATAATTGATCTATAGAGCAGTGGTAAATTTACCCCCGGAGCTAAATTTCCGGGTTTCGTGGGGTAAATGTTTTGCCCCAAATATGATTTCAAAATGTACACATTCATATATATTCCCGATAATTAATGAACTGATTCATCAAGTACTTTCCCGAGTTCAGGTCCAAAGATATCACATATATCTAGAGCGTTGAAGAGATTCCAGAGGAAATGAAGGAAGAGATTCTTGACTTCGTGACGAGTGCTGATGCAAAGGATGAGTATCAGCCCATAGACTTGGATGACTTTGAAGTAATATACAGAAAAGTTGATCCAATGACTGTCTTGGCTGATCTTCTACCATTTGCCTTAACATATTTTTGTGAAATTTTGATTTTTCTACCTTATATATATGTATATATATAGTGACAATGAAGTCGAAGTCGAGAATGACATGAGAATAGCACTTTCGAAGACGAATCCTGACTTTCTGAATCTCGTCTCAATGTAGCAGTTTGCAGTCCTGGTATTAAATTTGTGACATGTTGAATTGTTAAGAAATTGTTTTCTGCTTCTCAGTAATGTTAATCATTTCATTTCTAGATGAGGGTAAATCGCAAAGCTTGCAGCGTGCTAGATGGTAGCTGGTGCGAAAAAGGATAAGAACCACACTGGTCTAGTTACATATATACAGTACATGTGTTTAATGCAAACTCCCAATCAAAAAGTGTTGCTACGCTGCTGACCTTGGCATTGACAAAAATGTGTATTATGATATAGAGAAATAGGAAACAACGGAGATGGTGACATTTCAATATTGCCATGCGGACCCAGGTAGATTGAGTCGATCTAAAAAGGAACTTATACTTGTCGGTTTGCTATGCGTTAAATAATTGATTGGAGAATCAAGCACGAATAATACCTACACTATATTGATCAGAATTGAAACTAAATGGTTGAACGAAATATGTTGAATTTCCGTTTTTAGAAATACATGAATAAACGAAAAATGTCTTTATTTCCCAAGTTTAAGTTTGTAGCATCAGATATATAGAAAGAGAAGAAAAGTAGCTTAAGTGTGAGATTAACTCTAAAGTCTGCAATAAGACTTCAGTTTCCTGGAGTTTATTTTCATGTATTGTCTTCTACTTCTCTGTCTATAAGAAGCTTTTAGCAAGAATTCGTTCGGTTTAATAAGATTACTCAGTCATCTTGTGACGTGAGGCATGAGCATAGAAATAATAAATGAGACATGTCTATTCGATTGGGCATTTAAAATCTTTCTAAAATAAAAATATATTTACGCTTGATTATGCTTTCTATACTCACAAAACCCAATATATACTTTTATTCAACAGCTACATAATTTGAAATTGTTTGCCATTGAAAAAGCCCAGTACTGTATCTCTTTCCCCAGATATTGCTTTGAGGTGACATCTCTCCCTAAAGCATGAATTGTTTCACCAGTATTCCATGACCGGTTCACAATGCACAAATTGTTTTAGCGGATGAAAGGTGCAATCAAATGTCAGTATAAAGGAGAAAATGATACGCACCGATATCCTACTGCCAGGTAATTTAGGAATTCTGGAGTGGAAAACACAACATTCCACTGAAGAGAGACTTTGAAGACCCAGAGCGTTTGACAGAATTTTCTTGTGACAGTTTCAGATAATTTTGTGCAATTTATTCTACATTCGTCTTTTCGTAGCACTGATGGATTCCGTAAAAAGCTGCGAGCAATAATCGACAAAGAAATTAGATAAACTCTTAGTGTAAATTCAACAAATTTTCCCTTGAAAGGACGGACTGCGTGATCCGTATTGTGTAAACCTCCTCGGTTTCCTTTCTCCACCATCTACAACAAACCTTCTTTTGCAACTCCTGTTGTATTCCTGATCCACTCATTTGCCTTCCTCTCCGGCAGGCGACTCACTCTCAGCACTCTCCTCAACAGCATCATTCGGCTATTTGAGGATGCCAGCAATGCATTCGGACCAACAGAGTCGGCCAGGTGGTATATATTGTAGGAGGTGAAAAGAGAAGATGTGAATATGACAAGAAGGAAATAAGTGCAACTTTGTAAGTTGAAGGCGAACCGTTCTCCTGCTACCAAACAGTTCCCTTTCGGAATAGGAAAGTGTGACTCGCCTCTGTGCGAAACCTGTGGCGTCCAAAGTGGTTTGGCACGAGACTTAGTCTCTTTGGGATCCCCACCATTGACCCGCTGATCCCGAATGTATGTTGGAATTGGTCACAGGGTCTGTTGAAATAACCTACAGATGAACTACCTAGTAGAAAGAAATTGAAGAATGACGGAAAGAGCTAGCGAAGCAGACGCAGAGACGAAGGGTGTTGCTACAGTGGATTCCTGGGGAGTGGACGACAATGAGAGAGCGGATAAAGCTGCGAAGGAGGCGAGAGATATGAACCAAGAGGGAATTGAAGTGTGGTTTAAAGTAGCGAAAAGATGAGCCAAGAAGGAGATAAATACAAGCCAACTGGCGGGAAGAGCTCCTCTTAGCCTAGTTAAGAAGGGGCCACTGTCCGATGGACAAATAGTTCAAAAGGAAGCTGGAGGGGTTTACAGTAGAGCTATGAGTGCGAAATGTGTCAAATGGATGGCGGGAAATATTACTGACTGAGGTGCCTGATTTTGAGGAGGAAGAGAGAGGCAGGCGGGCTGTCGGGGGGAGATTGAAGATATAAAGGACGAGGTGAGCCATGTTGAAGTACGTGCACCGAGTGTTTAAAGACTGGACTGCCTGACTCTGGTACCACGAAAGTCTGTAATAACAACAGAATAATTCAAATATCTTCAACATCGTTTCCTTTTTCTTCATTTATATCTATAACTTCCACAGGAAACCTCCAAGCTTTACTTTCAAAATCAAACTCAGGTCGTTTGATTTCCATACTTCCAAATTAGGTAAGTGTATTTCATAACGAGCATCATTGCATTTATCGATTAATCTGCCTTTTGTCCGAGAATCGGGGATGAAGTGCAAAAACCCGTTGGAGCTGTGTTACGGCCATCTATCTGTCTGCAGAGATTGAGGGGGAGAAAACATAACTTCTCCCTCCTCAGTCAGACAGTTCCGAAGACGCACGACATCTAGACAACGTAAGCATATTGTACAGTACAAGGACGACCTCGTCTTCATACTGTTATGTGAACCAGGCACGAATGTTCAAGGGGTTGGGGATGAAGATCGGGTTGCTATAGCGTTCCACAGCGGACAGAAACACTACTCATCTCGACAGTCGAACGCGGTAGAGAAATTCCCTCTTCACTGACTGTCAATAAGGCTCATTACGGGTAATGCGAAGTTGAACTCTCTCCCACCGCACCGAACAGTTAGTCCTTGCGCTTGGGGACCACGCCGTTTTGCCATCTGACCCGTGAGGGAGTCCCTCCCTCTCCACCGCCCTCCCCATCTAAAACACAGCTTGTTTGCAACCCAGCGACCGACTGACTAGTCAGCTCGATTGTGATAATGAGGACAGAATGGGGCGTAGCTCTATGATCCGCGTGTACTTGCGTTGGTATTACAGTCCACCATTCCATCCTCAACAGAGACTCCCACGGGTTCAAATCAAGGAAGGGTCAGTCATTAGAAATTGAGCAGCAAGCGTTTCCGGTCTGCTTGATTGTTACACCGGATTGACCTGTGCGCATTCGAAAGCCAGTATAGCACGTATTTATTTTTAACTACCCTGGACTTTAAAATCATTTTTACATTGTCTAACATATATTACCAATAAAAAGATCAAATTAACCTCCTTGCGGAATTTCCCACTTTCTGTTATTGTTTATTCGTTAATTCATGTAATTTTTTGTCTGTTCGTTAGATATTTTTTTATTAACAGTAGACGACAAGGAACATCCGAAATTCTTGGGAATCCCTTTTGACAAACTTCTGTATTTCAACCATCATTCTAAACTAGTTCCCAAGAAAGCTGACACCGGAACGAGGTTAATCCAACTTATCTGGAAGACTAAGTGGGGATACAGTATTGTATGTTGGCCTTATCCGAGCAGGCCTGGACTATGCAGGTGGAGCTTGGATGACTGGAGCGCGTGAGACAGCGATTACCAGGCTAGAGAGAAACCAAGTCAGAGTCATCAAAGCGGTTCTGGGCACATAGTCAACGTTTATTTTTGTGTGTTCATTTCCTATGTGATAATTGTTGTTTAAATTGATTATAAATGTCGCGTGTTTCACTTTTCAAATTTCTGCTTCTATAATGCCCACATGTTAGGCGAAACTAGTCTAAAATATACATTTTCATGATAAAACTTTTATGTGCTTTATTCTGCTCAAAACTTTACTTGAAAAATATCTCTAACCTCCTTAAATTGAAATGCACCAATTTTGCAACGCAAATATGTTATCCAATGTCCTCATTGCTTACTATCTGAATTTATCGCCGTTAAATGAGGCAGATTCGTGAACTCAAAGCCTGCTAGGTATCCACACTTGCTCACAGTTGTAAGCCATAATATACCAGCATGTTCGACGAGCGATCTCGTGGCCTAGTGGTTCAGTAGTTCGACCACTGATCACTGGGTTGCGGGTTTAAATCCTACCCAGTACATACTTATATTGTAATTTCAAAGAACACCTTATGTAATGAAAACTCTGCCTGCGAACAAGGTCTACTTTCTTCCACCAAAGTGACATTACTGTAAAACAAGAAAACCTAACCTTTTTGGAATTTCAGTACACACCGTAGCGAAAATTAATTTCTCAGTAAATAAATCACGTTATCTGCGATATTCGGAATACAAAAAATATGAAAATTTGAATATGCGCTGGGAATAAGAAGAACAAAAATAAAAATAATTATTTGTCATAAAATTTACGAGCTGATGTCGTGTGTTGCGACAAGAATGAAAATAGAGAATCGATATGTTTTGATTAACGTTAGTTTTTAATTTTATTTATAAAGTTCTTCTCGTATTCAAAAACATACTGTAGGAGAAACCGGATAGAAATATATCATGCTACAACTAGAAATAGTTTCCATCAGATTAATTCAAAGAGTCACTGTCATTGGAGAGATTGATTGTATCTTCTCTGTCAAAGACTGCAGTATTGGTGAAATTTAAAAAAAAGTTCTCAAATGAATCCAGATTGATAACCTCCCGTTTACATTGATGTCTCGCTTAATTAAAATAATAGTTTTCGTAATTTTTCTCATTTTTCGGTTCTATTATACTCAACAGTTCGACTTCGTCAGTGAAATTGGTGACGAGTGTTTTCTATTCAATTCGTTATACTGTATATGTAAACGAAGCAATGAACAAAATTATTTAACGAAAATTTGGTTTCATTCATATCATAGATAGCAATTGAGCAATGCAAAATCATTGTTACTTCAATTGTGACTGCAGACTGTCTGGCGTTACTAGAGGTGAGAGAATGCTCAAGAACTGCCGAAACAGTTAGAAGAATGGAAGTGTGAATTCCAAAGGAACAGTCTAAGAGTAAGCATACCTAAAACTGAAGTGATGTGTCCTTGAAGCAGGTTTCTAGCTTCGTGTACTTGGATGTGGGGCAGTTACAAAAGATGGCAGTACAGATGGAGAAGTAAACAAAATAGTGTGGGCAGGTGGACAGGCATGGATGAAGATAGAATTTGCAATGGCATATGCGTAGAAAGACGGGAAGAAAGTTGAAGGGAAAAGTATTAGGCGCATGCATCATCCCAAAAGTTATATACGGACTTGATACTGTACCTCTGACGGAGACCCAAATGAAAAGTTTACAACTATGCAGGAATAACTGGGCGAGAACGATATAACTAATGCAAAGTTTGTTGGAAAGGAAACGCTTGGAAGATATCAGGGAAGAAGTAGGAGTCCAAGAGAGTGGTGCGGAACAGACTCCGGTCTGCTGGCCATGTAATGGGGAAGAACGACCACCAAGGCACGTTTTCCTGATGGAAGAAACGGGACGTATAGAAGAGTACGACCCAGGCAACGTTGGAAAGACAATGTGAAGAAGGATGCAGGAAGTATGAAGAACTGGACCGAGGTGGCGAAGAAACGATCGAAATGAAGACGTTTAGTGACATTCCATTGTCCTTACCAATGTCATACGTTTAAATGCAAACAAAGTATGAAGTGTCAGAGGAGAGAAAAGTAGAATAAGAAATTGTACACAGTTTAGTTGTGATATTTACACTTTGAAAAATAACAACACACATGATCTTGTCAAATATAGGTGTGAGTTATTCTATCCAATCGATTATCACCTCATCATTACCGATTAGTTGAATTCCAGTTTAATCGAGCAAAATCAAATGATCTGACCGAAAGTCGCCATGTAACGCTAATTCAATACTAATTTCTGTGACTTTAAACAGAGTATAAATGGATCATTTGCAATTCTAGGAGGTACTTATGGGGAGATACCAATGCAAAGAGATCCCAGATTGAATGGCGACATAAAAACACGACCGGATAAAACTAAATCTGTGCGGAGTCCTGTAACTAGCGCACAAAATGAAAATTTGTGTTTTAAGATTTACTGCCCATTAGTGAGGTGCTAAATGTACAGTATATAAGGGAAGCACAGTAATAATTCGTGGTTGCAGGGACAGGCTGACCAAAGATTTTTTGTTGGATACTTCCTCCGCGTCTTCAAGTGTCGACACACTTTTCGCAAATAAATACCGCAATAAATCATTTCCTTATTAAACTGAAATGCTTAGCGGAGAGTACGTAGTACAGGAGTTTCAACACCTGGACCTGGAGGACGTGCAAATTTTCCGTTTCTGCTCTGACTCGCAGTCGGTCATCGTCAAACTGGAGGCCGGCCCCCTGCAGCAGGATTGCGAGTCTGGACAAAGTAACTGGTCGGCAATACGTAGAGCCCATCAGAGAGCGAGGCCCACGTATCTAGTTTGCGTGGGTCCCGAGCCACCTCGGACACCATGGAAACGAGCTGGCCGATGCAGTCGCCAACGTGGCCCGGGGGTCGAACTAGTCTACGACCCCATCCCGCTCCAGTCGTCCAGGGCGGCCATCAGGCACGACACAAATCAATACATCATAGCAGCTGCTGGGGGCCATCATCGCGAGTGACCCCAAGTCGCCAAGGGCCTGACGCGGACCGAACAGCTCGTCGTCCACCAACTCCAGGCGGGCCAGTCCCCCATCACGTGTGCGTATCTTTTCCGCATCGGGCGCCTCGACTCCCGGGACTGGCCGGTGTGCGGGATTCCCGGCACAATTGGCCACCTGCTGCAGGATTGTGCGGCGAGTGACCAAGCGCGAGTGACCTCTTTGGCCCATAGGCTACTTTCCAGGAAATTCTACTATCCCTCCAAAAATTGATGCTTTACCTCCGGAGGATGGGGTGGGTGCCTGACGGCCCCGCCTTTATCCGGCCAGTAGACTGGATAGGCGTGCGGTGAACAAAGAAGAAGATGAAGGAGTATTGGAAAGCTATCTATACCTGGTTGCTAACTGCACAGCGGATCAGGCTATGCTTTCTCGAAAGGATCATAAGCGCACAAAGCAATTTCCAATTAGATGCAAAGCAGTGATTGCCGATGAAACCTAACGAGTCCAATCCAGCACTGTCCTGTCCTCCTCCTACTACTGTTGATTGCTAAGCATTTTAGTAGACTTTTCAGATAAGGCAAACTTATTGCGACATTCACTTGTTATAGATGCAGGGACGTTATTCTATCTTTCAACGCGATGTCAACACAGCAAATACTTCCAAATACTATATAGATCAATACTTTTGTCCAGTGAACAGCTGTTAACTTCCGCCCGATAACTGCTTGTTACTAAGCTATTTGAACATGTGTGATGTGTCCGTGTGTCTATCTGCTGATCTAGAAGTGCTGGGAGGACAAGGCTGCGTGTGTGTCTGTGTGTCTGTGTAAACACGTAGAAGGAAAAAAGGGAGACTAACTCCGACACTCATCAACCCTGCCAGGTGATGCGTCTGGAAGCGTCCTCGATCTTGGTAAAATGGATTTCACATATGTTTCATCCCTTGGGCGATATTAATGAGGAACGCTCGCTGCGCAGCTATGAACATTGATTCGTGATGTGTTCGACAAGATGAGTTGTGACAGTGTTGCTGTGACCGCGGAGAGGAGGTGTGGTCATCGCAGTTTTGCCTGGAATGCGTATCATATTTACAACCTTATCCCTACATCTACACAATATGATTTAAGCATCCAAAGAGCCTTTTTCCGATCTTCATGCAATACGTAGCTTATATTATGAAAGCAGTTGCATTGAATAATACCAAATCACAATGTGAATTAACACACCAGGCGGAAGGAAGATTTAAAATTGCTCAAAGGAGATTAGGAACAGAATCCGTATGACCTAAAAACATCTGGAAATCAAGGAATATCAGCAGACAGGTCGACCAAGACGTGAGGTTTGAGAAGAACGCTTGGAGTACTCTGAAAGAAATATCAGACGGATGAGGCAATATTGGAAGAGCTGATAGTGACAGGGGACTACTAATTTGAAGTTGCAGTATTTCGGACATATTGCAGCAAGGGGTAGTGGAGGTGAACTGGGGCTCAAGGAAATTGAGAGTGTGCTATAGAAGTGTTGGCGCATAATCGAGCCAAGTGGCACTGGTCATTGACTATGTCAAAAACCTCAGCGATAGAAAAAAAAGACAAAGTAAAGATCGACAAGCGAGAAGGAGATCCCATAGTAGACACGCGCGCCAAAACATGTAATTTCGGTTTGAGGATGTTTGGGAGGCAAAAGTTGCAGAAGAGCCAATATTTATCTTCGGCTATTTCTTTGCAAAATGGCAACAAGCTTCTATAAACTGTACAGGCAGACAAAATGAAACGAGAATGTGTTCTATCATTGTTTTGGAAAATTAATCACCAACCTGCATGCCTACCAAGTTCTACTGCTATTTTTAAACCAGAAAATCGCCGCATCTGATTGGCCGAAAGGGCAATCAGTCAAATTACACGGAAATCCTTTATCTTTAAACGGACGCGTCTACTCTAGTATAATTATACGAACCTCTTCGGTACAACGCGAGACATTACTAGAAGAATTGAGTTATGTACGTTAAACATATTTTATTTGCGTTTCATTTAATCATTTTTTTCTTATGATAACTAACTTTTGTACATAGTCATCCACTTATGCATATGCATATATATAACTTAAGGTCTAAGCATAGGATATTAATAGTTTTAAAAATCATCATAAACAGATACAGCTGAATTGTACATTAAAGAATGTTTACTATTTCGAAATCATATTTAAAACAGCAATTGTTTCCTTTTGGGTGGGATGAATTCACCAAAGCCTATATAACTCTTACGAAAATAACTCTG
>JAUYWV010123080.1:0-11612 GCA_032274565.1 Nematoplana nigrocapitula
TGGGACGGGCACAACGACACCTGGGACATGTACTGTGCTCCGTGATGCGATTGGCCAGCACGTCCTACTTGGGACGGGCACAACGACACCTGGGACATGTACGGTGCTCCTTGATGCGGCTGGGCAGCACTTTCTACTTGATTTTAGCATTTTCAGGCTGCACTATGAGTCAACCAGCTTCTTTGAGGGAAATGTATTCCGAACGGAATCACAACTAAGGAACAACAGCAAGTTTCGAACGCTTGGAAAGGTTAAGAAAAGAACGACCAAAACGAAAGGAACACAAGAAGAGTTTGAGTGCAATTAATTCGCATCTTCTTACATGTGAGACTTGTACAGAGGACACAGCCAAATATCGAATCAAGAGTGTGGCTCGGGACAATGTGGGACACTTAATCAATGAGTCTTTCTTGAATAGGATTGACAAACCTCCGCTGAATAATTCCTTATATTTGTTCCTTCTATGTCTTTCTCTCCCTTCTCGGCGAGGACGTTGGCGATCATGGCTCTTCACAGCTTCCTATCTCTTGCTGTCTTCATCTCTTCATCACATCTTGCTCTGATACCTTTGCTCTTTCATCATCTGGTGCTTGTGCTGCCATCCAGTTGCTTATAGACTTCCCAAATAAGTCCGCTGCTCCCTGCCTCTGCTCCTATTTGCCTCTATACGATCTGTTAATGTTAGATTTTCTAACCCTTCTTTTCTCATTATGTACCCAAGGAATTGGAGCTGCCTCTTCCTGATGGATTTCAATGAGGTTCTTTCTCTTCCGCCCTTCTTAGTACCTCTTCGTTTGCAACGTGGTCTGTCCAAGATATTTTGAGCATTCTTCTATGGAACCACATTTCTATTGCTTTCAGTCTTCTCTCCATTTCAGTTGATAATCATATTGTCTAACATACCGTAGACTGTAGTGTCACAGGTAATATGGGATTATACATAACAGTCCAATACTCTCCATCGCACTTTCCATTCCCTGTTATCACATTCTGGGGTCTTACTGCCTTCTTACTCACGTTCAAACATTCTGTCTTTTTGTAATTGATCGTCAAACCTCCCTTGGTGCTTTTTTCTTCTACTTTGTCAAGTATAGTGTGTAGTTTGTTCCTTACGGTTTCTAATTAACTGTTTTATATAGTTTCGCAAAAGTTCCGTATCCCTCGAGAATAGATATTGTACTTTGTAGCCGAAACCAGGAGGGGGGAGAGTCTTAGAATTGAGATTGTCAAGTTGAGAGGTGAACGAATTTGGTAATTCAATATTAGTGTATATCCGTCATGCATCATTGGTTGGAATCTTGCTTAACCTTACCACCAAACTGCTATCTGTGTCCATCTGTTCATCTCTACGTAATACTTTTATGACCTGCAAACTTTTGACAAACTGTTCGGCAGTCAGTGTGTGTCTCTTTCAAACAGCCAAATCCAGTTGTCTCCTGGCAGGTAGTTAGATCCTCGCTTGGCGATCAGGGACGACGCTGAACAAATTGAAAAGAGAAAAGCGCTGGCTCCAGTCTGCGGTTTTGTTCCCCAACACACCAGCTCAACAAAATGGATGACTTGCTCTGTGTTCCGTGTGCAGAGCGCCGTCGCGCGCAGGTGCCATAAAGTCTGGTCAGCTACCGTCGTGGACGCACCGGTGTGCGTCACGCACCACTCAATAGCGGAAATCTCTCGGAGCCCCGCAGGCAAATAGATGACAATAGCACTCACTTCCAGTATCACCATGCACTCTGCTCACACCTAACCACCTTCAAGTGTATAGGACTGGACCTCAAAGGATTATAGCGGTGAAGTGGCTATATAGCGGGCGGTTAGTGGACAATTGAAATGGAGTATCAAACCTAAACCCCCTCGCAGTGAGCCTGTTGTTGTATCCGGGGTGTTCATCTTCTTCTTCGTGTTGCTGTTCCCTCGTCTGCACACACACACACAGCATCAGTTCACACCTCGGCATTGTTCGTGGTGTGCAGTAGAGAAAGAAAGACATTTCAGATCGTTAACGCCGGACCTAGTCCAAGTGTGCGCACTGACACCAAAATTGGTCATTATCAGATCTCTGAAGACAGCTATTTATTGTGCATAACATATGTTCCGAACGGTTAGGATGTGCGGCGAGTGTGTGTTGGGTACAATACGATCTATGTAGAACGACAGGGTGGTAACGAAAGACCGGAACAACCTCATTCCATCCCAAAAAAGTTGCAACAATTATATACGTAGATACAAGCATCATTCATCTTATATTCAAATCATTTTTATTTACCTTCTTTTTATTTTATCTTCTATCGTTGACTGTATACTCTATTCCCTATATATGCATTTGGTGTCTTTATCTCGGTATAGCTATCCTATACGTCTTCATGTTTTACTCCAAACTATCTTTACTCTATGATCTCCACTACTATTTCTCTCTCTCTCTTAAATTTAGGAACTACTTGCTGTCTTTATCCCTCCTGTTCATTCTGTCTAGGTCCATTTCTTTTTATTTTCTATCTTCTGAAACAGCTAGACAATCGTGATGAAAGCCAGAAGCAGAGAGAAAGACGAGTAGCAGCTTTTGAGATGAGATAACATCACAGAGTGTTGGGCATTCACTAGACAGAACACAGTAATCTAATGGATATCTGCAAAACAAGATTGAAAGGCTTTGGATATAAGAAACATAGAATGAAATATGGAAACTGCTAGAAGAAGTGTAGAAAGCTCCGATGATGTTGATAAGTTAGCAGAAGAGAAGCAGCCCTCGCAAATACCGTTGTGCACGGGGTAGTGTGGAAGGTATCAGAAGAAGCCAGGAAGATCTAGAAATGACTGGATGAACGACGTGAAAAGTGCACTGGTATTCTGAACACGAAAGAATGTATCAGAAGGATAAAGGACAGAGGTTTATGGAGAAAGATTGTGCAAAAATCCAAGTTCCCCAAAGGTCCAACGACTATTAACTATACCTCTCTCTTGTCATTCTCCATTTTCTCATTTTCTTTCATGTGTTTCTTTTATTATGTTTTTAGTTGTCTCTCGCTTTCTTCTCTCTTTATACTTTTAAATTTCCAATCTTTAGTTTTTCTATCTTGACAATTTTAACGATGTATTCTAGCATCTCTTTTCATCTCTCTCTCTAATGTAGTCCTATTTCCCCAAATTTAATTTAAAACGTTTCCACTCTATACATAAAACCTCTTTCTCTCTCTTCTCTAAACCAGACATAATAATAGGTATAATCCCTGATTAATTATCTGCGAGTTTTCACTTTTCTTTATTTCCAATTGTTATTCATCAACGCTTTACTGTTTTTTTGTACTTTTTCGTTCTATCTTTATTTGTATAATGCTTTATATATATATATTATTATTATTTGCTTTTATTACTGTATTTCAATTTTCCCGGCTCTTTTTTCCCCCTCATTTTCACATATTTCTATCGAACATTACATTTTCATTCAATAGTTTTCTCATTCCCAGACAGACTTCTTTCAGTACTTATGATACTGCATTTACAGATATATCTTCCAATCTCAGTATATTTTCTTAGTCTGCATATATGTAAAGTACATCAAAAAAGTTGGTTGTTCTCTTTGGAAATCAGTATGTGGAAGCTATAGATCTGCGTTCTCTGAAAGGAGCTCGTCATCCAGCCACAGACGAATTGATGACATTTGACCATGATCACAAATGCTATACGTTATCGGAGAAATGTAAGGAATTAGGAGAAGCAAACTTGTTTGATATTAAAGAATGACATCGTTCATTAAAATACAATATTCAGTTGTGCTTCAATTTCCAGTTAGGGCTATCACAATACATATTCTGTTAAAACAGATGTATTTCTCTCTGCCCTTATTAGTTTGCACATACACTATTTCACTTATAGAAGCCGTCTAATTAACCAACATGTAAAATAAATGACTGGTTAAGTTTGCATTTCTGACTGACAGCTGCAAAGTCAAACGAGTTCGAATGCAGCGCTGTATGAGATGAGCTTGTTTATTTAATTAATACCTATACAAAAAGGTGTAAATTATATGAATAGTTTATTTTTAGTATTTGTTAATTATGTCTTAATACGGTTAAAAGATCAGATAAAACTTTTGAAAATCACATGCATACGAGCTATACACGCCAACACTAATTTCGAGTAAATTAATATGTTGCCTTTTATGACACTAATTATAGCATTTTTACTTTTTCTCTTTTCTCCCAACCAGAACAAAAATGCAAACCTTGCAGCTCTCGCAAAAAACGAATTCGTTTCAAGAAGTACTGCCGGAAGCATCTGAGTAAGTTGTATGAATACATTTTCAGATTCTATGGCATTTATAAATAAGAATTAATAGAAAAAAGTGTTAGACAAGGATGTGTAATTTCCCCTGTCTGTTCAATTTATACACAGAAGTCATATTTAGACATACGTATTTAAAGGGCTTTGTAGTTTCTATTTTTCTGCGTATTTGTGTAGAAGTCAACTGGTGTATCTATGTATCTGTTGTTCAGTCTATGAAGCGTATTTTTAGCCAGATAGCTATATTGTACATGTAATGCCATTTCTTGATGTTCCGTCATGTAGAGCATGTTCCTATAGCTGTCATGTGACACCATATACGCGGGCGCAAGACCAGATTTTAAAATTAGTATGAGATTAGTAATAAATGCCGCCTAAAATATTTCATATATACGACTTAATATGTGACAGTGTCACATGTTCATCCCATTCATCAATTCGCCTGATCACTATACTTGTAATCGTTTGAAAGATAATCATGTTATGTAATGACACTTTTTGTCGAGACACACAGACCAACAGAAACATCCACACACATATAGATCAACAAATTGAGGAATAAATCAAAGTTGTTAAAGGAAGGAACACAGATCATCGTTCAAGTATAATTAATGTGGATGTACCGCGTGTCTTATAAATATTGATTTTTTCTATCAATCATATATTCCTAATGGGAGACGTTTTAATTTTGTTAATATGTGAGTATATACAGTACACTATTTGATGTGGCATTTCTTACTAATTTCATCCTAAATTTAAAATATGGGCTTGCCCTGTGCCAGTATTTGGTATCACACGAAAGCTAGGAACATGCTCGATATTTGACGGAAACACAAGAAACGACATTCTGACAAAATAAAAAGTCTCCCTTTAGAAATATACGATTAACATAAAAAATCATTATTTATGGAACACGCGCTACATCTATACATTAATTTCTTTGAGCCTATACTTTAACGATGATCTGTGTTCCCTCCTTTCCCAACTTCGATTTACTCGATTGTGTTTATCTACAGATAATAGTGGATGTTTCTGTTGGTCTGTGTGTCTGGACAAAAGTGTCATAAAATGGCATGGTTACTATCTTTCAGATGATTCCAAGTACTGATCGGGTGAGGTGATGACTGGGATCAACATGTGATACTGTCACATATTAAGTCTTGTTTTAATTTGACTGCGTTGCGCTATTTTTGTGATCATTGTCGCGGGCACTTAACAAAATTTGATAACAAGCTTTTCACAATACTGAATTATAATTGTGTATTTATGGAACTATAGGTGATGACGTCAGATAAGCAGCGTTTTTACTGATCAACCGATTGTATACTGTATATCTAACGCAACGACGCCATACATATACAATGCCGCCATCAACACTAAGCCATCAGAGAATTGTGATAATAATAATATGGTTGGACAATGTTCAATATTTTTTCTGCGAGAGCGCAATTTTTACTTTCTTTGTATGCGTATTTGGGTAGAAATGCAACTGGTGTGCCTATGTGTCGCTGTTTTTCACTCTGTAAAGTGTATTGTTAGCCAGGTAGCTACATGTAATGTCGTTTCTTGAGTTTCCGTCAAATAGAGCATGTTCCTAGCTTTCGTATGATACCAAATAGTGCCATATACCAAGGCCAGATTTTAAATTTAGGATGAGATTAGTGGGAAATGCCCTATGAAATATACTGACAAAATCAAAATGTCTCCCATTAGGAATATACGATAAGTAGAAAAAAATCACTTTTTATGGAACACGCGGTACATCTGCATTAATTTCTTTGGCCCTATACTTTCACCATGATCTGTGTTCCTTCCTTTCCCAACTTTGATTTACTACTGAATTGCGTTGATCTATAATAGTGGATGTTTCTGTTGGTCTGTGTGTCTGGACAAAAAGTGTCATGAAATAGCATTAGTGGCTTTCAAACGAATTGATGACTGAGACCAACATGTGCCACTGTCACATATTAAATCTTGTATATAGCATATTTTATGCGGCATTTCTTACTGCTCTCATACTGAATTTAAAATCCGGTCTTGCGCCGCGTATGTGGCACTATTTGGTATCATATGAAAGCTAAAAACATGTTCTATTTCAAGGAAGCACAAGAAACAATATTGCATGTAGCTCTCTGACTTGAAATATACTTTACAGAATGAAAAACCGCGACATAGATACACCAGTTGACTTTCTACACAAATATGCATACACAGAAACAACAAAGTGCGACTCACACACAGTCATTGTTAAATATATTCATACTATACAATATCTAAAAGATAGAATTTGCGGAATTTTATTTTTGGTCCTATATATTTAAATATGACGCTCCTAAATCTTATTGATTTGTCGCTTTATCATCTTTTATCAGACTGGTATCATAAATGATGAAGCAAAGTTATTTTAAGTTTTCCTATCAGTTATCATCAAGGCACCACATATGTCCTTCATTGTTTGGTATGAGGTTGAATAGTTCATGTTTAGATAAACTTTGTGGGTGGAAGTGAAGTATATCAGACATGATAAACATCTCCGATTACCTAACTGATTTAAGGAGGTTACCTTCCATCGAATTTAATAACACTTGATTACGTGTAATCTCTAGACCAAACACATTTGAGTGAGCTAATTAACACGTTGATACCTTTATAGACAAAATGCACCCCAAATGTATCAAATGACGAAGCGTACCACTAGATATTTTTAGTATAAGATCAGTGAGCAGCAAGACATAACCCCACCCCTCCTAGTATACCAATGTCAAGAAAATCCTATTATCGAGGCTTTAAACAATCTAAGTACACTTAATGAGTTCAATAAGTAGTATCTTTCAGGCTATAAATAAACTATAACTACGCTTATCAACGTCTGAAAATAAATTGAAAGTGGCTCCATGACGCATCTACAATCGATCAATTATCCGCATGGCTAATCATCTGCGAAAAGGGTATAACCAGTTTTATAACAATACACAGCCAAAATCATTGAAAGAGGTTATTCGTCTATTAAAGAAGTTTCCGGTTAATTCTGAGGACTGGATATCTTTTCGACAAAGAATCGAAAATAACTCGAACAGGAGAGACACTCCCAGTCTAAGATTTTCCCATTCAATTACAAAGGGGTGGTGTACAATGAGTACAAGGGGAGATTTTGGTGTTCCACCACGTGCAATTACAAGCGGGACAAAGAATGGAGCTATTGCAAACTAGGTACGTGCCATAATTTAAAATTCAGCAGAACCTTTCTTAGAATTATTATTAATCCTTGCGCTTCTAATTTGACAAATGAAGTGAACTCTCATATATGTAGAATGTATATAAGATAGATCGCCCCAACAAACGCTGTCATGGCACTGCTTTGAATGTCACTGTTCTTTTTTAGCCATCACGATCCCCTCATTTTCAACTAAGCACAACAACTATTCCGAGAAGCAGAGTCTGATGCTAACCGCCCTTTCCTTACTCGGACTAATCCCAAGAAATAACGTACTGACTGATAAACAATCCTGTTAAATGGTGTACTGCCAAACAATGACAAAATCCTCTCCATATATTTACATATGTATGTCATTTATAAGAAAGCATTTAAAATTTAACAATAACATCCTTCTATCTATAATTAGTGAAATGTGCGTATGTATGTATGTATGTATGTATGTATGTATGTATGTATGTATGGATGTATGTATGGATGTCTGACCGGTATTTATCTCCCAACTCTCTTGAGGGATTTGCATGCGTGATTACTAAAAAACAATGCTACGCCAATGGGTAAAATGGGAAAAATAGTCAAGATGTGCAAAATTTCTAATTGAGAGGCCTACAGCAGAAAATACCCCCAAAACAATGCTAATCGATGATTTCCGGTATTCGTAGGAATTTGAATTCTGCAGTAGGGGATTGCTGCATTGAAAATCAATTTATGATATACTCATAGAATACTGAATTTGAATTCTAGAGTTGCTGCTAACGACAAAGCTAAATCAATATAGTACAGATTAAGAGTCTTAATAACTAAATTGAATCTGAAAACTGTTTCTCTTCAGTATGTTTTTTAAAGATTGTTTTTTATGTTTGTCAGTTTTGTTACGTTGATCAATGGTAGCGCGTAACATTTTGATGCATGATTGTTTCCCACCCGTATATGGCGCGGGTACTACGCCAAACGCAGATTCATCTACTTATAAATAGGTGTTGGCTATGTGTGTGGGTTTGTTTGTTCTTTATCTTCTTCTTTATTTTCAACGCTATATCACCCCGACTGAGCCACACACTATACGGGTAATCCTACTAGTAAACTGTAATCTCCCGATATTAGGGAGGAGACATTATGGTTCCAGATCTATGATTGCAAAATGATGAAGATTCAGTAATGTTGTCGCGGAACCAATAAAGATGAGAAATTGCAAAAAGGTAACCCAAAAAGAACCTTTTCATCACATTCAGACGTTTTTTGCGGAATCTATCAATGTTTAATTAATGTTGTAAAAATTTATTATAAAATTATTATATATTATTATTAAACGCTTCCGCTAGCTCGGAATATAACCAAAGAAATATCAATTGCAATACATATTCAAATCGAATGCTGTCACCATTTCCATAAAAGCAAATTACATATTAGTTGTAGTAGTGTGTATTTGGAAATCCAAAATAGGAGCATTTGATGGTACAAAGAAACATGTAAATAAAGCGACAAGTTTAATAAATCAACCTTGAGGTACAGGAAAACCACATCATACGTTACAACAGAATTGCGCGTAAAATGGGAGGAAGCTTCGGTTGAACCTCTTCGTGTGCGCCCGAAAAACAAAATTACGCCTGTTTCTAAGAGGAATGCGTGTAGTGGGAGCCAAGTGATGATGTAAGATGGGGTAAAGGGGGTCATCTTCACACAAGGAAATATTGTTAAAAACCTTCTACACAAAGAGTCACGGTAGCGATCGAGGAAGGGGATCTTCAGCGTCGACAGGGCAGTGTCATATGGGGATCAGGAAGGCGGATCCTGATCACACGCTGCTGTGAGGGAAGAGTGCCACACGGGACAACAGTAGCTCAAACTCGGGCGAATTAAAGAGCAGTAGGCATTGAGGAGATCCTCAGAAGATGCTCCACCACGCTTCAAGATGCGAATGGGGTAGATCCGCTAGCTGTCCTTCTTGATGGCTGAGGTTACTTGGTCTGCCCAGGAGAGGGAGTTGCTGATGGTGAGGCCCAACAGAGTCACCCTATCAGAGGGGGTAATGGGCTCTCCGTCTATGGTGATGACCGGCCATGTCTCCAAGATCCGCCGGAAGGAAATCCGGAGTTCCTGCGTCTTTTTTGCGTTGATGCGCATGTTGTTTGAAGACGTCCAGGAGACGACTTTCCGAACACGGTCAGGCATTGATAAGAGAGGCGCGCTGCGAGTTGACTCAACAAGGGTGGAGTCGAAATATTGCATATACAGTAAATAACAGGTACAAAATGACGTAAAGATTTCGCAGTCTTAAAAAGTGTATAAAAGTGCGCTGTGCGAGGGTCTCGCAGTCGCGTTCGAGGGATGTCTACGCGCAGTTGATTTTATGGGGAGCACTGCGCTGTGTAATTTCTTCCTATCGATGCACTCTCAGTATCTAGACAGCCCGTGACTGCGTGGGAGCCATTTGTTGATTTTCTCTTCTTTGGCATTTTGTCGCGATTTACAATCACTATGCATAGTATATAAACGTAATAATTTCAATGTAATAAAATTTCAAAGTTTTCTTGTATGTACCCATTAGTCAACAAATTAATCAATTATTTTAAATTGATCGACTTCTCTGGAATTCTGCAGTATGTTTTATGATTAAGTTATGTACAAATGTGGCAAATTTTGTCAGAATCAGAAATGGAAGAAAGAAGATTTGCGTATAATGTGACATTTGGGATTATTCATGGAAATTAATTGACATATCATATTTTTCATCATTTTAGCAAGAAGACCCAAGAGACACTGACGGAGAGGAATTTTTCAAGACTTCAGTAAATTTGGAATGACATAGAGTATGGGATTTAAGGGATGAATGTCACAAAGACAGACGGGTATCCTGGTTTGCATGTTGCTAAAAAACTCGGACGAAATGTTAGCTAGCTCTCCCTCTCAGCTAAAACATGTCTATTATATACTGTACAGCACATGTCTAACCAATTATATAGACCAGTTAATGATTTATGACCTCTCCCATAGTAAAATTCCTACTATTTTATAATTAGTTGATTAATAGATCGTTTGCACAATACAAATTCTACAAACAAACACTGCAATTTGGTAATAAAATACACCTACACTCCAGGAACTCATAAAATAAATCCGAAGTCAGTTTGTCATGCGGATCAAACTGTTTTCAGTATCTCACTGTCTGAGGTCTGAGGTCGGGACAAGTTGTCTGAGGCAGTCACAATAAATTCGGGAGTTCTTTGTCTTATTTCGACAATTCCCCCCGGGCATTCTTATACATAGTGAGCGAAGTCATCCATACATACGTGGTTAATTCATAATTAATTAATCAGCATTCAGTCTGGAAACGCTTCATTCACACTTGACCAGTCAATGATGTGCGCTATTTTGGATATTCAGTAAAATAAGGAGTTGAAGAAAACTTGAGTTTCAAGAGAAAAATAATCAGCAACATAAATTTGTGATATGTTTCGCTTACATCAAGAATCTATAAATACATACAATAACATATAAAAATTTGATTGAAACAGATAACTCGTATAAAAGGCTTAAGCGTTTAAGCAAAAATATTATTTACAAACTATCAGAAATAAGACGCCACTTCATTGTTGCTAAGGCTTATATGTCTTATGCCACATTCATTCGCTCTGTACAAATGTTTATATGGTTTTATATATATCTACAGATTTATATAAAATGCTCCTGATCCAAAGACTGTTGTCACCAGCCATTTTTTTCTCTCAGCAGAGGACAATTTTTGTCACCAGCTGATTGGTTCTGACTGGTCGTAATCTACTGTAGTTCATTTTTGTTGAGGTTTTGTTTTGCTGAATTGAATGAGCCATAGAGTAAGAACATATCCTTACTCTATGGAATTAGCGGTGTACAATCTCACTGGTTGCTGGTCCTTCTTGCTTGTGACTTGGAGCATTCAGTAGTGAGACACTGAGCGGATGAGTTGTGTTCGAGTAATCGCTCTGGTTGCCTGTTTTTACTGAGTGTAGTTCTTGTGTCCGGGAGCAGTACAAAACGGAAAAGAATCCGTCTGTGAATCAGTAGATTGCGGAGACACAGCGGTGGATATTGCGGAGACACAGCGGTGGATATTGCGGAGACACAGCGGTGGATATAG
>JAUYWV010123091.1:0-11611 GCA_032274565.1 Nematoplana nigrocapitula
TTGGAAAATACAAAAATTAAGATATTGATTCAATTTTCAATAAGATATATTTCTATAAAAATATATAAAATAATGATCAAAATCTAAAATCAGCATATAAGTAATAAGATTGAACAGGATAGTTTTAAAAGACTGTTGGAAAAATATCCTAAACTAAAGAGAATTTATCGCAAAATAGTATATGAAGTAATTGCAGCAGCTGCCATGAAAACAGGTACTAAAAATGTATATATGGGGTGTAAACAAGTTGTTTTTTATTCAGAAGGCTCAATTAGACCCTATAGTGTTATTTTCACAAATTATTCTTAACAAAATAAATGACAATTTTGATTGTCACTTATTTTTGAAGATATATTTTATTTGTGTTAAATATGTATTTCATTTGTATTAAAATTAAAAAAATGTTTTTACAATTTCTTGACAATGACCATATACTCGCATTTTATCAAAGTATACTCGAAATATACTCGGATTTTATTTTCAATCTAGTGTGCTTGTACAGGTTTACAGATTTCTTGATGAAAATGCAACAATTAGATGGATTGGTGAATGTGGTACAATCACAGGGCATATATAATCCTCTAAACTAAAAGCATTGGAGAATTACGAGTAGCAATTAATTATATATTTTCATTTAGTAGTTGCTAATAAGTAGTTATGTGCAAAAGTCAAAGTGTCTTCCCACAAATGAACTATTGTGTTGAAAAAAGGCGGATTATAATTTTTAAACACTCATTGTATCTTATCACATTTCCATTCATTCATGTTTGTTCAATATCTGGTAAGTAAATTTATATAATAGAAATTCATGATGAGTGTTATTAATATTTCATGTCTTACTACTTTTATTCACCTTATATATTTAAAATAAAAGGCTTAAAAATTCCATTCAATGGCATATGTGCAGACCCATTTTTCCAATTCATTTGTCCGTGATCAGAGAAGCTCTGGTTGTACTTCCCCAATGAAAAGAGTGTAAATCAATCTCTCTCTTATATCTTGCGACCCTGTCTTACTATTGGAGATGCACACAGAAACAAATTGGTCTTGCATCCAGTGTTGATGAAGACACTACCATTTTATATTTTTATGATGCTGTTTGAGCACATTCTCTGCAGACTGAACAAATGAGCAGTTAACTTAGGGGGACTCATCAGAACTCAAAGAATGATTTTGATTTGCAAACAAGTTTAATGTTTATCTTATTTAACTAGATAGATAGTGGAACAAAGTTGTCTATTAAAAATAATGATGTTAGTCTTCAATATACCCCAATTTATTAGGAATGGAAGAAAAGACAAAAACGAATACTGGAAACCAACTCCAAGAAAGCATTCAATATATAGAAAGAAGTCAGAGGAAAGAGATCACCAAGATCAGACAATATAAATGACCAGAATGGGCAGGTTTAAAGTAAACAGAGAGGGCCAATACTGTGCAAAGCTCTATTAAAGTCAAGATGACCATCATATTGACAACAAATCATACCAGAGCCGACTTTATGAACAAGAACCACTAAAATAAGATGTAGAATGGACTATCAAAAGTATCTGTAATGGTAAGTCACTAGGTATAGATAGTGTCCCTATTGAGTTGTAGAAAGCTCTGTAGGAGACGAAGGCGTCCAGATTTTGACAAGGTTATGTAGGATGATTTGGACAACAGTAGATTGACCCTAAGACTGGTGCCGGATTGTGTTTGTTCCACTTCCTAAGAAAGGGAACCAAAAAAAAGCTTGAATAATCGTACATTCAGCTTTATTGTATATGCAAGCAAGGTATTGTTGAAATTAATCATTCGCAGAGTCAAGCAGCAATATGAAGAAGAGATAATAGAAGCCCAGGCTGGTTTTGTGGAGGGAAAAGGTAGCAGAAAATTTTTAAACACCAGGAATATTATGGGATAATGCAAGGGCCCATATGTATGTATTTTATTTACTATTTAACTGTGTAACCATTCAGAGATGCGGAACGTAATGGAGAAGATGGTTTTTATACACACATTATCTATTTGATTAGCTGTCGGAACATCATCTGGGGACTCAGACTGGTTTATTATTGGACGAGGGGTGAAGCAAGGTTGTGTAATTCTCCGAGCTTATATAATATATATGCAGAAGATAACATGCGAGACGTCCTCCTTGGGTACAATGTTGGAATAGCTAGGAGGTGTGAAGGAATGGAATCTGTGGTTTGCAGATGACACCACACAAGGAAGAGTTACTGACTTTTTTAAACAAGTCAAGAATACCAGTAAGATTCAGAACCTTCTATTGAACACGCAGAAAACGAAGCTTGTGGTTGTGGATAGTGGCATGAAAGGGAAATAGGATTGTATTTTAGATGGTGAAAGATCGAAGAAGTATAAAGTTTTATCTATCTGAGTTTGCTCATAAACACTAAAGTACACAAGAAGTGAGGTGCCGTCTATGAATGGCGCAAGGAGTAGTAGGTGAGACTACTTCCAGCTACTGTCTTTCCTATATGGATGTGAATCATGGTCGATGACTTCTACAGACATTAAATGCATAGATGTCTTTGAACTGTGGTCCTATTGAAGACTCTCCAGGGTCTCGTGGGTAGAAAGGAAGATGGAAATACAGATAGAGAAGTGAACAGAAGAGCGCAGGCATGGAGATAAGTAGAAGGTGTATTGGCAGATAGAAAGACTTGAAGAAAGTTGAAGGGATAAGTATTAAGTGCATGTGTCATCCCAGCAAGTATATACGGACTTGAGACAGCCCTGACGGAGACCCAAATGAAAAGGTTACAACTATGCGATCACTGGGTGAGAAGGATAACTAACGCAAAGTTGGTGGAAAGGAAAAGATAGAAAGATATCAGAGAAGAAGTAGGCCTCAAACAAACTCCCAGAGGCTGGTGCGGAACAGACTCTGGTGGGCTGGCCATGTAGCGAGATTGGCGGGAAGAACGAGCACCAAGGCGAGCTTTCCTAATGGAAGAAACGAGACGTATAAGAAGAGGACGAACCAAACTACGTTGGAAAGACAGTGTGAAGAAGGTTGGAGGAGGTATGGAGAACGATCGGTGTGGAGTAGAATCGAGCATGATGGAGAAGATTGGTGACATTCCATTGACCTTACCTGTCATACATGACTCTATAGTATTATATACCTATTGCTTATTAACATTTATTGTATTTCTATAATACTTGCAAAAATATTTTCATTATAATACTGTCTTATTTTTCAAGATATTGATAGTTTTAAAGACTATCGTTAGATATTTTGGTTTTGAATTATCCAGGCAAGCCATCTATTTATGCTACCTGATCATTCGCTCACATTTTCTATTTAATCATTCTTCAAGATCGTTTATTTCTTCAAGGGGTAGTGGTATTTGCGCATTTTTTTATTTTATTCCCCTGTGGCCACTTCCATTAAATATCTTAAATAGTTTAATTTAAATACCTAAGCGATCACTGGGGCACAGATTTAAAGAACGACTTGTTGTTTCGTTTGAAACGTGTAAGCGTATTCAATCACAATGGCTAATCATGAAATGAATGAAACGAAAGAACACTTTAGTTTATACTCTTTATAATTAAAAATAATGGATCGATTTCCATCATGATAATTATAATCTCATTGTGAAGAAATAACGCCTGGATAAAGAGTGAACTATTTGAGAGGGGTAAGAGAACGATAAATCAGCGAAAACGGAATGAAATCATGCCGATAAACATGATGCTTCTCTATCACGAGAGAAATAACTTTGGTGGTTGTTTGGCGTTGTCACCTATAATTGGATTTGCTGACGGGAGTTTGTGAGACAAACAAGTGAGCACTGAGTATCCTTACAAGGTACAGTATAGTATGCTGATTAGCTTTACTGACCTGCGCGCATTAGTAGAAACTCGGAAATGTACAGTTTTTTTGCCACAGTATAACTAAAACAGCATAATGAAAAAATAAGATGTGTTTTCTTTAGCGATTAATTATCGCGATATTTACAATCACTATTTTTTCTTTTTCTACTCACTTCCGTTATTCTTACAGAGATAGACAGTGAGACATTTTGTGAGCTAAACTTAGGCGCTATTTGAGATAGGTGAGACACAAGGAAAATCCGACTTTGGTAACACTGCTGCAGTAGAGTAGTAAAAGATGAAAATATCCTTCTCTGTACAACGAAAGTATTTGTATCGCTAACCGTAGTGGCGTAAAAAGACATTGGTTAATCCATAGTTTGTTTAATGAAGAATATGTAGCTAATAGCAACAGACAAATATTTTCGTACATAATAGAAGAACTGCACCGTTTCTACACAAGTCCAACATGCTAATAGGGATTTACTCTGGCACACATACAAACATGTACACACTCGCACAGACAGATACTGTATAATACTGCACTTATGCAGACATGCGTCTCCTTTGTTTGGACAATGTGTGTGATACCTAATCCAATTTGACCTAATTTCCGGCTGACATCCCTGCATAAGCGCGCTTTGTTGAACTTTTACCAAATTAGATAACGGACTGCTTGATTGTGTTGTGTTTTCTAGCTGGCAAGCGTTTTTTTATTGTGGTTATGCTCTCACATTTTCTAATTCATTGTAGATCTTATCATTTTTAAAACGAAATGTACGAAAATTGCGGCATTCCTTCAAACTAAGAAGTTAGCGTCCCTTAGTTTTGCTGCTTTTATATCTACGATTTTTCCATCTGCTGTTTTTCGAGCAATGTCTCTGTGCATTTGTATATGGTGTGTATAATCATGCATCAAAGTGCTACTCGCTAGCATCGATCAACATAACAATCAATTATAAACAGCTGTCAGATTCAATTTCGTCCTTAAAAGTCTTATGATGTGGTTTCTTGATGTAGCTTTGTAGGAGTCATCTATACTATATAATTAAAATACTAATTCTGTAGTTGACTTTTTTAGTAGTTCAGTAAATCGTATATAGCTTTCATTAAATCTACATTGAAATCACCCAGCAGTAGTACATTAATTCTTCTTAATTTATCAGATATATCAATTATTGAATTTTGCAATAAATCTATATGAACATTTGTATGTTTATATATTCCTCCAAACACATAAGTACGGTATTTGTGTTTAATTTTAATTCTACAAAATTGACTCAATTCCATTTACTGATAGTTTTAGGTCATGTATTGGAATATAAGTAATATGTTTTTTAATAAAAATCACAACTCCCCGCCCTAGGCCTGATTTCTGATTCTAGCAGTTGTAGAGATGACATCAGGGGGGTTTTAGTAATAAAATGCAGACCAATTGCATTCCTGGTTTGAAGATGTGACAAATGGAGTGTTATGCTTTTCTAGATCAAAGACCTAGTACTTCAAGTACCGCTGTCAATAGTTTCGTATAATAGTGTAATTGTATTGCAGAATTGATTTCTTCATGTAGTAGTTTCGTACCCGCACTTTTTATGTGCATCAATAATTTATTACAGGTATTGGCGTGATTGTCAGAGATCAAGGCTTATACAAGCAACTAGCTGTTGGATAAGAACTTCCATCACACCGTTCGCACGTTCGATTGCCGCCGCCTCCTCCGTCTGCATTGGCTGGTCGATCTCGTTTTGACAAGTGAACAGATTAGAGAAATGACTGATCCGGGAGATACGGGAACATCAGCGAAAAGGGAAGAATGCAGATCTACCCCGGGGTCCAATGGATCGCCTTACCAAGAGTAAGTCGTGCGTGCGTGGGGCTGTGGCGTTGGTTCACGCAGTTTGAAATTGCATTATCCGACAGCTTAAATTTTCACCCGTCTCATGTTGGTCGCAGCGGTGATGGTCCCCTCCCTTCGCCTCGGTTTGTCTCACCTCCACTCCTCGACATTTTTCTCGCTGCGGTACTTGTTGCTTTTGATTTATTTAACTGGTGCGACGGAGAAGCCTGAATTCACCCGCACATCCAACCAATTCCAATTCTTTCAGTTGACATTTCGAAAAGAGACAGAAAGAGAGTAGAACAAAAATCAGCATCGCAGATTTTCCTGTTCAGGCGTTTTTTCGTTTTGTCCGCTCCTCTCCCAATGCAATATTATTGTTATTTTTCACTTTACCACCCACTGACTTCTAATCTCTTTATAGACCAACGAAGCAATGCGAGATTTAGCTGTTGACTGTATTTCTGTATGATTCTGTCCGAATTGAACTGAGGAAACTGATATTTCAAATACTATTCGGAACTACACCTTCTATCGTCCATTTTCGAACAAAAAAAATTGAATTTCGAACAAAGAAGTTTCTATTACAAACAAAAGAGGTAAAAATTTCGAATTTGGTAAATACAAAAGCGAGCTCGTAAATATCAATTTCGAACTAGCTTAAATCTGATCTAATGAAATGCTGAAACGTTCAAGGTGTTGAAGCAATTTTTACTCACAGATGAAAGTTAGAATTCCCTCCCGCTGGACACCTCGAGCAATATCGCGCAAAACATTTCATTCCGTAATCTGGTTTCGTTAATAAACCAATAACTGTATGTGTGTAGAACGAAATCATAGTCCTAGGCAATATACTACTCCATGAAGAGTGGTTGTTTCCTTTAACTAGCTCCGTAGTCATACAAAGATATTGGAGCGTTTTTAAATCGTTGGTAAAAGACGAGTTTAGGGCTCGCCGTGAAAAACTCTTCAATACCGACAATTGCCAACCGAATGAGACCATGGCTGAAAATGATTCCGCATCTTAGACGAAGTTGCTCATTAATCATCATTAAGGAAGACACGCGAATTTGAACATTTATCAAGCTTACTACTATTCTTCTGTACTACAAAATATTGCTTTAGGTAGCATTGGAATGGATGTTCCATCATAACTTTCATTTGTGAGCAAATTGTTTCACAGCTTTCAACGTTTCAGCATTTGATTAGATAAGATTTAATGCTTGTTGGAAATTCAGTTTTACTAGTTAGCTTTTGTATTTACCAAATTCGAAATTGTACCTCTCTTGTTTGTAATAGGATCTGTTTTTTTTTTAATTTGGATGATGAAAGGTTTATAAATAAATATATAAGTAACATGATAATTTGTTAGCATTTTAAAGAATAAATTTGACAGCGGTGTAAACCAGTCAGGTAAATGTGATTATATAGTCTATCTCAAACGAAGCCGGTAACAGACCATGTAGAAAACGCACCCCTCCCTATAGTCTATTTCATTTCCCCCTCTGGAACCTCTTCACCAATGATATTCCCCATGTCTACTTCGCTGACCTCCCGCTTCCTCACTCCACATGCACGCTATCTCTCGCATTCGTTCCAGTAACTACTTGTCTCGTGCCCCCTATATACCGCCATCGCGTATATAGGACGTTTTGCTATTGCCTTCCCGTGTTAGGTTTAAAAGATTTTAAAATGTTTTTCGAGCGATCTTTTTACTAATTCTCTTTTATCTGATCGAATGACACGAGTGAGATTTGTAGGACAAACGGTTACTGATATTTAGTTTGAAAACAACCATACACAGGCACCGGTATTTTTTATTACGTCAGTTTGTTCATCAGAATGAATAGTAAAATAAATTTTGGGGTATAGTATGTACTGTACGATAGCGGGGTTTTTTAAACATGGCACACAAATCTGAATCGGGAAACGTGTTAGTTTTGTTATTCGGTCAGTCTGTTGAACTTAAGGATTGCTCTTGTGCAATAGATTTACCATGAAAAAGTTCATTTATTTACTTTTGTAACAGTTAAATTTCATTCACCGCTTTAATCGCAAATACAGCGCAGTTTGTAGCTTGTTCACATATATGTATGCATCGGTGTAAATCGTATACGTATCTCCAATTTAATCATCTCATCCAGCTTTCACATGGCAGTGCAGCCGAGTGAATATTAATCATTTATACGTAATTTAATTCGGGGTTTGTGTACTTTGTCAGAAGCTCGGCCGTATACCCCCCTCTGTAGACAGTCAGGTACAGATAATTATTAATTTTGTATGCCGACAGGATCACGAGAGAGACAACGGTGGTCGTATCGAATTGGGAAGAGGGGAACTAATCAACTTTCTTTTCAGTATGCCCCCCTCACCTGAATCACTCTATATAGACAGAGGAGGGAGAAGACGCAGCGTTTGCATATGCTGGGAAAAGTGAAGATTTCTGTCGAGCAAGTATAGTGACTGTAGGGCCATATACTGTATATGCAATTAACATTTTTCAGCAGAATAGTGAACAACAATGAAATAACTTAAGGTACATTTATTACATTAATAAAAAGTCCTATTCTGTTTAATTGATAATACATTGTAACTGTAAGGACTTGGATGATGTTTTAGATAATGCTTTACAATCAAATCAACCTCGGGACTCTTGCATACACTCTCTTGTAGTAGGTACATGTAGATGTGAAAAGTGCACGGATTGTCTTACGCGCTGTTTATATTTCTTACTCTCTCTCTCTCTCTCTGCTTTGGCAATATCTCTCTCTGCTTTGGCAATAGGAAGGTTTTAGTTTTGCACGCCTAAAACAGAATGGCTAAGTTTTCTCGGTTAAAAGTTTCCTTTGACCAGAAAAAGAAATTCTATCTAACATTCGCCCTATATATATTCAAGTACTTTAATTGAAGAACGGTTGAATTGTGCGAATACATTTTATAATTTGGGGAGAGTGTAGACAAGAATTGAACACCAGCCACCCATTGTTGATGAATTAATTGTTGTAGTATATTGCATAAGTATAAGTGCAAGTTTTCTTTTTGTGGGCTACGAAGGGACAGAGGAGATTACAATTTATGTTACATCAGATAAACTTGGATCTATATGGACGAACCAAAACCGGAAGTCCATCGGTTGAACGGGGGAGCGATAGAGAAAAGGCATGAAAAAGTTTGAGACTGAGAAAATTAGCAGATATGCTTGATTGATGATAGAAAATTGTGCAATGCTGAACGGTTTCAGTATGCTATATAATAGGTGTTGCATCACATTCAATATATTTGTTTACTGTTCGGAATGCTTAAATTGTGTTTTAAATAGATCACAATGGAAATAGTCCATGTTGGATCTTTTATTTTATAGTCTAGCTATGCGGGCGGACCATTTGTAACCGCTGTAGTATCTGGAATATTATCGTTGTAGTCGAGTTTTGGAGCTTGACCAATTAGTGACTTATGTCACCGTTCGTGAAATAGGACTGTATAGTACCAACAGATCAAGCGGTTGATATAACAGCAGGAAAACACAGGCGGGTCCGTAGTCCAGAGGTTAAGTATACGCGTAGTTCGACTACTGACCGAACGGTTGCGTGGTCAGGGACAGTTACCCTAAACACGGGTTTGCTGATCGTCATCTTATCAGACATTATAGAAAACTGAAGCAATATCACACCATAATACGATTTTTCACTATGTTCTCGTAACAATATATCGTGGAATTCTTTTTGAAAAGGGTAAGAAGCAGTTCTCTGTTTTCGATAAACTATTTTATTTATTTACTAAAGAATATTTATTTATATGCAATTGTATTAGACATTTGTACATATAAAAATCATGCAGTCAGCATGATCCCAGCTGTTATTTAACAGCTCCTAAATTTAAGAGTGGCTGAATTTAGCAGTAAACCCCAAGCAAAAGTCCGTAAAGTACGCGTTAAGGTCTGTTCGTGTAACTTAGGAGCTCCTAAATAATTAGCTGCTAATTTTAAGAGTGGCTGAATTTAGCAATAAACCCCAAACAAAAGTCCATAAAGTACGCGTTAAGGTCTGCTTCATGTAACTTTGGAGCTCCTAAATTTATTAGCTGCTAATTTTAAGTGGCTCAATTTAGCAGTAAACCCCAAGCAAAAGTCCGTAAAGTACGCGTTAAGGTCTGCTTCATGTAACTTAGGATCTTCTAAATTTAGCTGTATTATTCACTGCTAAATTTTAAGTACCACGACCTCTTCCTAAACATAATGCCAATGGGCAAGTGAACAAAGAAACCCCCTAGAGGGCAATATTTTATCTACCTTGTGCGCATCCGACCAACAATGCCTCAAACGATCGAATGTTATCTCATGTTTCTCACGGGCGCCCACAGTTTTGTCGGTAAATGGCACGTGCTGCATTGCGCTGATCCTCGTCTGTGTGTACGGTCCACTGTTGTGATATTGATTGCCGCTATTTTACTTGGCCAGAGAACCACTTCTTTATGGTCAACTAAATTTAGCTCCCTGTATTCGAGTCAATTAATTTTAGTAGCTCCTATTTAGGAGCTGCTCTTGAACAGTGTGTTGTGGAACAGACTTTAGCAGAATAGCTATTTAGGAGCTTCACTAACTGTTAAGTTCTATGAAACAGGCCCTAGGACTTCATTGGATTCATGTGTGCGTTTTTAAAAAAGTTATGCCCTCCGAGGAGAGACTATTTTGAGATCTATCAATGAGTGCATCACTAAATCTTTGGAACAGTTGCCTTCTAAGCTCACTTGGACAGTAGTAGTGACACTACTAGTGTATAACTATTTTTTTCGGCAGTGGTGTTTATTATTTTGACCTATATGTATAGCTATGGAGATAAGAGGCTTGTATCAATGTTGTGCATGTTGTTGTTTTTGTAATTAAATAAGAAGATGTTAGTTGGGGAGTTGAATAATCACCCAGCGGTTAATTGGAAGCTGTATAGAGGATCTAGTTACAAGAAAATAGGTAGTCTATCACCTGAGAATTGCGATAACGATACCTCATGTCATTGCTCTTGTTGTTATGGCGGAAGAATTAATGAGCTATAGACTATATACTGCAAATTTCATCTGCTCTTAGTAGTTATAGCTGCAGCAACAGAAGCAACCCGTACGGTTTACACCGAAGCAATTGTCAGCCATAATTTCTCCAAACATACATGCATTTATAAACATCAATTTTTCGACTGTCATTGAAGATGTGATTCCGAGTAAGTTCTTTATGTGGTAGACCTGGACTTTGGTTTCTTCCGACGTATAGTTGGTCTTTGCAGTGGTTTCAGAACTTTGATCTGCAGTCTGTCAACCCAGTTTTGCACTCCTGTGTACTTACTGCATGAAGTCGTGTAATTTTCCTTGATATCGGTATGGCATTCGACTCAAGTGGATGATTAGGTTGGACAGTTCAGCTATACAGAACATTTCGGCAAGAATCATAACGGGATGTGTCAGATCGACCAATGTCGAATCCCTTCTCCTGGATCTAGTCCCGCTTTTCTGTATAGATAAAAATCCATGGTGACGAAAAGGATGTAAAGAATGTATAGAATGCCCAAAGGGGACCCATTAAACGAACTGCCCATATTTCCAATCACATACGCCAGAGGACATCAGCATGGAGAGAGAAGCTATAGAAGAGGTCCAGCCGAATTTTGGGGAATACAAAAGGGAGGGTATTCAGACTTATGGCCGTATTCTCATATCTTCCTCGACTGAGGAAGGTTCGAGGTTTGAGGAATCCTCAAGGATTCCTCAAGCATTCCTCAGTCGAGGAAGCCTCAAGATGTCCTCAAGGATTCTTCAAGTTTTGTATTATCATACGTTAGTAGTAAAGGATAGCCACGCTTCGGGCCAGTGACTCACCCCCCCCTCGCCTATATATATGGAGTAAGAGACGAGAGAGAGCTCAGTTGTTGCCTGACTGTTGACGAAGACACACCTCTCCAC
>JAUYWV010123102.1:0-11611 GCA_032274565.1 Nematoplana nigrocapitula
ATAAAGTCTGACTCTGTTCTCTCTGTATACAACAACCTTTACCAAAAACACTTCCTTATATACCTAATTGGAGCTCTCTGATTGGCTCATACTAACTACGCTACTCTTATTGGATTATATTCTAAGACGTGCTCCCTTTTAAATTGGATAGAATTTCCTAAATACTCCATAACCTCTATCTATCTCAACCAGGCTCCAGAAATTATTCACGATTTTAGAGTACAAGAAAAAATTTCTGGTCGTAGGTAAAACAAATGGGGAGGGGGGGTTCGAAAAAAAAATTCACCGAAAAAATCTTGTACCTACAAAAATATCTGGACTTAGGTAAAAAGAAAAATGGGGGGGGGGGTGTCCGAAAAAAATGTCTCCGAAAAAATGTTGTACATATCTAAATTTCTGGACTTAAGTAAAAACAAAAATCGGGGGGTCGGGGGGGGGGGTCAGAAAAGAAATTTTCTCCGAATTTTTTTTACTATTTATTACATATATTATCTAATAGCTACTGTAGAAAGTTATTAATATCAATATGATTTATAGCCTCTACTGCTACTGTATATACACCCATAGAAATGGATTAATTACTACTAAAGGAAAATCTTTGCTTTTTATACTTATTTACGACCTATCAACGACTTTTTCGCTACACATGCGTCTGTTGGCATTCCCCTGTAGAGTCAAAATATCGACAACAACATTGCTATAAATGAATCCAATGCAGTCACAAAAAACATGTGGTGATCTTCGAGCATACGTAGATACGGTTTCAGAAATCTGCTTTTTTGCGAATGCAAAGAAAATAACTGACACACAGTCAATGCTCCTCCGCCTAGTCTTCCTATAGTCGGTGTGGTCGGCAAATTAGTCGTGACAACATGACCGCATAATCTTCCTATGCGTACTACAAACGATCTGAGTGACCATACCTTTTCTTGACCATAATAGTCAGTGAAATATAAAGTCGGCTCGGTAAGGTAAAACTTGCTACTGCTGGCGCTTTTTCCCTAGGCCTACTTCCTGCCTTGACAAGAGATGGGTGGAAGGAAAAAGTAAGAGTTCGCACGATATCCCCCCACTCTGATATAGACATTAAAAATATAACAGCAGCAACAGAAGGAGATTCGAAATATATATGATCAAAACAGGAGGATAGCTAAAATATTTATATATAGTATTAAATATTTTCCCGTTTAATATTTATTGCAAATGAGTAGGCTAATTCCAATGTAGCAGAGGCGCAACCAGGGGCGGGGGTGGTGTAAGATGTCTCTGTGGTCCCTATCTGAGATAACGGCGCCATACAACTTTATTATCGATAAAGGCACCATTGGTGAAATTGCTTTGTTTTTATCTAGTTCAACGTATTATCGAAAGGGACGCCCTTAGGAAAATTGCTTCGTTTTATTTAGTACAACTTTATTATCGAAAGGGACGCCCTTAGTAAAATTGATTCGTTTTATTTAGTACAACTTTATTATCAAAAGAGGCGCCCTAAGTGAAATTGCCTTGTTTTATCTAGAACAACTTTATTATCACAAAGGTACCATGACTGAAACTGTCTGGTTTAATCTAGAATACCTTTCTTATCGGAATAGGCGCAAGTATAGGATATAGGCGCCATAATATCTTGGCAGAGGTCTGCAACCCCTAGACCCCTTGATTGTGCCACCGATCGAAGCTGTAAATAGAAAACGTCAAAACATAAATTCAGTCCCCTCCAATACCAACTGCAATTAGTCCATGAGGTTAGGGACGAACAAACAATTAATGCTTTCAGTGTTTTCAAATGACCTTCAGTGCTTCTTTTAAAAATGTAAACATTATGAATTGACGATCTACTCTGGAATTTACGGGCTTAAGGAACTTGAAAATAAGAAAGCAAAGTAGAGAAATATATTACAATAAGCTTGCGCTACGGAGGGCCCACCTTCGTAATGTAAGTAGGTTGTAATATACATTTTCGTAGACATATAGAACTACACAGTTACACTTACAGTACACTGGCTGCTAGAATTAATGCCAATACGCAATGGCAATGGCATGGCAAAAACTTCATTCTCTGGTTATACCTCTCGTCCTCCCTAGCTTTTCATGGCCTAGATTCCGAAAAATTAATAGTCAGTTTGATTGCAAAATCATCTGTCATTGGTTTACCAGTGGAAACTGGCAAATGAAGCAAAACCAATCAATGATACCTAAAGCCAGAGTCTAAAATAATTAATAACTGAATGCTAAATGGCAAGATAAGTAGTGTCCAGAGTATTTTTAACATAATCACTAGGCAACATAAATATAAATAATTATTATTGTTAATAATTAAAATATTGTAGTACTATGCCCCATAGCCATAAGCATAGGTTTTTGTTATACATAACAATTATACTTATAGTTATAGTACATTAAATTTAAGTGCAAGGATTACAAACAACTATAAACTTAGACAATTTTTGTCAAAAATCCTATATGACTAACATTATACTAATAAATTAAAAGAAAACATTTTATACTGCATTTATATAAGTAATAAGGAAGGAATATTAATTTGTCTAAAAACTAAAATAATTCATTAAATATATGCTTGATTTATTTGTATTATTATGAGACATGACAAAAGTAAATTAGTTTATGTATTTCTCATTATTAAAAATATTAGGTCTATTATTATGATATGCACTTAGTATACTATATTTTAGATATAATTTTGGTTCAAATAAACATTTATAGTAGGTCATATTACTAATAAAAATTCTTTAAAAATACATTGGGAGTGGTAGTTATTTTTTACCTTAATATATTTTATCTACTATTTATAATTTAGCATCAAAATTTCTAATAATTTATTATTTAAATAATTTTATTACCAAAAAAATAAACAAGATGTCAAAAATTAAAAAATCTAATTAAATTAGATAACATATTTCTCCTATCTTATTCAATAATTCTATATAAGATACCATTTTAATAATCATTGCTTAACATATATTTTATTACATTTGTCAATTTTTTGAATAAAAAATCAGTTTTGCTCACTTAACAAATATTTTTATAATTTCTAAACGTTTCAGAGACAAGTAAAAATTAAACATAACAGTTGTGTGGCAGTTATAAGATACATAGAAAGTCAACCGATAAAATTCTAAACACAAATTAAGGCGAATAACTGATCAATATCATCACGTAGCATAAATTGTGCACTAAAAGTCGGTACAGATATACTTATGAGTTAGATCCAACATGTTAAAAATATCACATGCGCAATACAAAACAGTCAGCATAGACTACTTATAAATGGCTAAGTAATAAAAATGATAGATACATAAAACAGACAGTAAACCTAAAATAAATATGTACTGCCATATATACAAAAGAAGAAAATTATACCTTTACAGTAGTCTGAGAGACAGGTTGTAGATGCGCTTTTCCTTTTCGTTTATTGTAGGCCTCTTCTCCTTAATTAGGATGGCCTTTGCAATTTTTGTGTCAAATCAGTATGCTCCTTTGAACAGAATGCCCAGATTCCATCAATGCTTTGGTGTATTGATACAGCAGTTGATCCCCTATCATGCTCCTTCCAATGTTGTTGGAGGTGTCGGCATGTGTATCCGGCATAGTGACATTGACAGGTCTGACATGTGATCTGGTAGACCACATTGGATTGGAGCATTTTTTAGATTTGACCTTTGTTGTTGCATACCATTGACAACTTCTCTGTGCGAATGGCCATTTGGGACCCCGATCCCTTTTCTCTTCACCAATTCTTCTTATTTTCTTTAACACATCTTCCATTCTGGAGTCGACCCATGGTAAGGTTAGTGTCGTGGTTGTCCCGCCTGGTGTACCCTCATTCATTTGGTTCGCTGTTCCAACTTATCCCTTGTACTGGACACTAATCTATTGGTCAAAAAGTTTAATATTTTATTCAAGGAATGTACATATAGAATCCATAAATTTGGGTTCCAAAAGAACATAAACTCAATAATATTAATAACAATAATATATCAAATAAAAATTTATTTATTAAGTTTTTAAAATATATATTATATATTAGTATTTAATAACTATTTAAGATTGCAATATGTCTATATTTTATTTATAAATATATTAATGGAAAAATATTTCACTTGAGATCTATTTTTTAAATTTATTTATATATGCTAATATATTGAATTATCCATTATCAATATTAATATTATAACTTATATATTTAATAAAAAAATTAATCCAAATATATATATAGTTTGAATACATAAAGCTAATATATATTTTATTTAGCTCACATTTACTAATTTTTATATGTTGATTAGTTAGTCAAATCATAATGATTTGAAATCAAGTTGATATCTTAATAATTAAAATATAAAATTAATTTTTATAGATACTGATTAATAAATAAATAAATAGATACCAAAGTTTATTTTGAAGTATTTTAAAATAAAATTGTAAATAAACTGAGCTAAAATAATATATAATAAATATGATATAAAACAAAATCACAAATATCTTGATAAATATTTAAATAACTAACAGAGGGTACCCGTGTTGCTGGGCAATAGAATAGGGCACATGCCTAACCCTAACCCTGCCATAGTCCAGTCCCTCATTTTCGGGGTTGTCCTGCAACTTTTGTATTATGAAATTTTCTGTGGGTGGCTTCTTTTTGCTAAAAATGACCATTTCACACCATTTTAGCCTCCTTGACCTCGACACAGACCCCTTGACAGCGACCCTGACCTCGCCCCCCATATGTTATCTGTAGGGTTGAGGGGGTCACCCATGCAAAGTTTTTTTTTTGGCCTTCAAAGGCCAGCAATCAAAACAAAACTTGTCCTATATCCTCAGCACTGTAAATGCACAGCTCACACACGAAATTTCAAGCAATTTGGTCAAGCGGTCTTTGCATGAAAGTGTTCTAACAGATACATACACACTCACACACTTACATGTTGCTTATTTATATAGATTGACACAAAATTTGTAATAAATGTATACTTGCATGTCATAATATAAAAAATAAAATAAATTTTCCTATTTAAACTTATTTATTGAAGCATAGGAATAATATTCTTTTGTAATGAAATAGTTATTAATGTGTCATTTGACACAATAGTAAAGGGCCCTATGTCATATTTTGTGAAAAAATTCCATTCAATCAAAGATCATTTTCTTAGTTTAACCAAAAATCAATGTTTCATAGATTGAATCTTTAAATGTTCAGAAACGAATTTTATTCTTACAGGTCTTGGTCTAGCAGGTGTTGACTATTTAGTGATTCTTTCTGCCCTAACAAAAAGTTCAAGATGTTTTATCAAAAGAAGAGGCATACAAGCTAGTCAAAACAGTCTTTACTTTTATTGATGTTGTCTAACCTCTCTCAATATCAAGATATTTCTTGTTGACCAATGACTCCAGTTCAGGTCGATCTCCTTTCACTGACAATCAATGATTGCCTCGAGCAAATTGATTTCACATAGATAATCATCAAGTATATTGTTGCGCAGCTGTTGAAGAGCTTATTTCAGTTCTTTCAAAGTCAGCAGCAGCTCGGAGAGAGAATGCAGTTTATACTCTCTTCACGGATTTACTTCATTTTTGGTACATGTCATTATGACGTTAATAAACAAATTCATCACAAATTTTGTTGTCTGTCATTCAGATATTTGCTGAGATAATTGAAAATTTGTTTTATAAGTTGTTAACGATGCAGTTTGTCATATATTGTTTGAACTTCGTTTATCCACTAAAATTGTATTTAAGTCTTATATTAAACATCAAAATCAACTTTTCATTTATCAATCATTACAATATGTGCAAATTAATTTAAGTATTTTACTCCATGAAAATTACCCACCTCAATTCAAATTTACCACCATTGATTGACCAATCAAAACACTCGAATCACTAGCGGTAAATTTGAAGAGTGTATAAACCGCATTAGCTCCGAATTTTGTTTTAGAGGCTTGTGAATAAGTCTTTTGATTAGTATTGCTTTTAGTCCATCCTATTGAGTTTCTAGCCATCTTCTGCACCAGGCACCAACCTCTAAACTATAAACAGGCATGTGATTTATCCGACTTTTTGATGAGATTTTGGGTGGTTTTTTAGATAAGTAAAAATATCGAATAAAAATATGAAGAGGGTAGGGGGGGGATAGTTGAATAATTCCTCTCTTCTTTTTTCTTCCAGAGAGTATAGAAAATTGATGTATTTTTCAAGTGAATTCTCAGTTCTAGGTTTAAAACTCTAAAAATTTCTGGCGCTGCGCACCAGTTTATAGACTATGCTAACCACGTAGCCATAACAATGTTGAGATATTTTGCTTCTTAAATATATTCCCACTTTTTTTTACTGCCAATCACATGCCTGTATAAAGTAGGGAATACACATACACATACTCTTGTATACTGTGTACATGTACTACTTGTTTACATTTTATCTATTGAGGTATAATAGTCAAATGTGGACAAACTGTTAGATGCATCTACCATTGATTAAAAGGTGATTACATCATCCATGCTTGGCATTAGCATACATTAGGAATTACTAATCTGGTACCAACTAAATATTTTAGTGATAAATAAAAAATAATTTTAATAATCCTTTGCAGATTAACCTTAAAATATCTTTATAGAGGAATTGGCTGAAACTGTAGAGCTATATTTTTATTCTATAGTGTATACATTATCAGTAGTAATTACTGGTAAATATATGTATAATAATATTAACTTTAAATGAATAAACCTGTATTTACTAAACCTGAACTGTTGTTTTATAAAAATTTGCCATTCCAGATTTTAGCATGGATAAGACTGATAATAAAGTAGACGATGGAGGAGATGCTTCAATAAGTCCTTGTTCAGTATGTGGTGACAAAGCCTCTGGACTGCATTACGGCGCATTAACATGCGAAGCCTGTAAAGTATTTTTTAGAAGAACTATTCAAGGTACTGTACTTATTCGTTCGTTTATTCAAAATATATATAACCAATTGATCTTTGCCAAAAAACCTCACAGGTTGCTTGAAACACGAATGCGCATTATCTGGAAAGTGCACTATAACAAAATCGAGGCGCAGACAATGCCCACATTGTCGGTTTCAGAAGTGTCTTATTGTTGGTATGAAGAGTGGTACGTATTACTTGTGTCTTTTTAATTCTTACTATAATTAGCCAGTACAGTATGTCATGACAGACTAGCCTGATTTTACCCTGAAACAACTCCTGCATCTGTTATTGTCTGTATACATTTTAGCACTTCTAGGTTTTTTTTTTTTCTAAGTGACAGCATGAGATAAAGATCCATTCACGGTTTGTAGGGAGGTTGTGAGTAGTAGGATATGGGCAGCCTCCTTGAATGGCAAAGCCCTACTTTCTGGTTGCTGAGGACGCTTAAAGTATGTCAGCCAATCAGAGCGTAGTATGTTATAACTAGGTCAAATTCAAGGTCGGAGCGGGCCAATCAAAACGTAGTACGTCGTAATTAGGTCAAGGTCGGATTAGGCATGTGTATTGGACCCAAGGTCAGAGGCCTGGATCTCACCGACTACAGTACGTACTTTTCAGCGCTGATAGATTGATTTGTGATCGATTATGAATCTCACCGACTACAATACGAGTGGTAGGACAAACACAGCCTTCAACTCTCTTATAAATAGATTGGGGATTCCTAACATGGATGCCGAGTACGACCCCATGCTCAAGCCCGCCACCTCTTCCTCTGAGACAATCCCACCCTCGATCAGTCCTCTCGGACGGGCCGCGCGCGCTTCCCTACCTGAGGGAGATCGGGGTGCTCACGCCCCCCTCCCGACCGGGAATAGGAAGAAAACACAGAAGAAGGATAAAAACGAGACTTTGTGGGCATCTGATTGTAAATAACTGCTCAGATTTATGGCGTTCACCTAAAGGGCTAGATTGGTAACGCTTCTTAAAATAATAGGTATAATACTGCAAGGCTTCAATCATTTAAATGTATAATTTTTCAGTCGCATATTGTGATACATCTGATACATTGGGGTGAAATCTGACTATAAAGGTAACTAAGGGTGTCCTATCTCTCTCGAATGTATTCGGCCCAGAAAATAAATGTCATCCGGTGTCTTTTAACTTAACGAAAGATAATCTCTCAGGTAATCGGTGTCTTATTTTATATTGTTACCCATTATAACAAGTAAAATCAAACCTTCATAAATTTACGGTTTGTTGCATGTAATAAACATTATAATAACATGCGCGCGTACACACACACACCACATACAACAGCACGAGGTTGCTCAATTCACAGTCTAGGACACCGAGATAGGCTTCAGATCGGCCATGACCACTTGACTCCCGTTGCGTTTGTGCTTAGTGCTCTAATGCACCATTGTGCGGGCGATCGGCGTCTGTGATAGAGTCGAATAGAGAATGCACATGGAGCTTGCCTCAAAGCTTTGTCGCAATCCACTCGTCATATAGACTATATGGTAGTCGTTCTCTATGGCCACAATCATGCGAGAATAGCAGCAAGTTTGATGCAAAAACCCCGTACTCATCGTAAGAGCCACGGTTCATCTTCTTCAGAGCGAGGATAGAAAGGAGATGAGGGCGGTGCAATGGAGCACGCGCTTTGATGGCTGAGAATGACAATATCATACTCTTTCTTCGGGAGAAAGGATAAGACCTTCTGCTTATTCACAATGACGAATAGTTCCCCTTCTAAAGTAAATAAGGCCGAAAATTTTTATTTAACTTATAACGCAATTTGGGTAGATATGGAGTACAGTGCGGGTAAGCTACAAATCCGGCCTTTTCAAGATGGCAACTATCCTTGGTAGCAGTTTGTGAGATAGGTCACGTCTGACATGTCCACCTTCATCGTCTTCTTATATAGGATTCTCGTCAGTTCGAGGGTTCGCGTTCCCTATTGACTTTTCGTTGCGTAGAGGGAAAACGCGAATGAGATCGATGGGGAGACTGGCTAAAAGTGTGAACCGAGACATGACCTGACCCATCCGTTTCTTTCAGTTCTACACTTTGAAGCCGTAGAGATCACCCGTCTTTTGGGCAATAGTGTATACAATAATTGCCATCCCATGCGTTTATCAGATTGTAAGATAAAAAATAATGTGTATCTAAATTTGGAGGACGAGGTGGCTCACTGGGTAGAGTAGTTGGCTGTCATTTTGAAGGTAGCAGATTGAAGACCCTTCTTGGGCTGCATAGAAATTTCCCTCGTCCCTGGCTAACAACTGTCAGTTGAGTCTTTAGGGGCCCGAAAGAAATTGTTTGGTCTGATACCGGAACTTTTAGTTGGCGATGGGGACCGTGAGGCAGAGGATCGCTCTAGCAGCTTTTTTACTAGAAGAATGTACAGTATATTCTGCAAGTATACGCCTATTACTAAGAATATTATAGTGTATTCAGCAGTTATTATACTGCCGTGTGGGTCATAACAATCTGAACTTATTTATCGGTTTATAGAAACAGCATTTGATAGACAATATTTATTCGATAGCGGCCAGTTAAAAAAATTCAATTGAACTATCGCCTATATACAGTATGTACCCGAGTCTTCTGTACTTCCGGTAGTTTTACATTTTCAGTCCACAGCTGGTTGTCAGTCTATATACTACTGACGAATATCGATTTTCGTGCTCATATAAATGACCTATTATGTGTAGGTTTCTTTATATTTTGAAGTAGCAAAATCAGTATCTAGTTTAACTCTTCATCCATTAGGTTGGGTCGAAGTAAAATAAGCGAGCTAAGTACATAGTTTCTAGAGTCAGCAATTCTGTGTGGTGATAAATTAGCGTAGTCTGTGAGTCGAATGCGATCCTCTCATGAGCACATAATTTGTGTTTTCAGGCTGACTCACTCAGCATACAGGATCCGAATTGCCACTATAGAAACAGCGTGATCCGAGGACTTGAAGTGATCGTAATCATGATTTGAACTATAAATTGCCGACATAGTTATATCTCAACAATAAGTTGCTTTACACATTATTTCTTTATGTTACTAAATATAGCCCGGGTGTAGGCCGGCGGCAGCCATATTTTAAATCAGTAAGATCTATGCAGAATTATGTCTGTAGAGGAAATAAAAAACGTATCCAAACACCAATAATTCCACGCATTTACTGTACTTTAAAATACTTTTTGTGTTTTCACAGATTCATTGTCTCATAGGACAACAGCAGACCATAAGGACAATGAGAGCCTCAGTCAGTCATCGTCAATGGCCACCTGGAGTACGTTTCATTTTCCGCTGGATGCTTGTGCTGAAAAAGATGACCCGTATACTTTCTTAGGAATTTGAGATTGGTGTTCGTTGAAATTTGGTATGAACATAATTAAAATAAGCCGGCAGTCATTGAAGCATCCTCGCTTCTCAGGAGGAAGGGACGGAGGGGACGTGGACGCATTATTGGACTAAACGGTCCTTGATTATTTGTCATTTTGTACACAGGCGTTGTTGTTGTTTCTTTCGCAACATCCAGGACTGACCACTCTTCACCAGTCGAGTCTGAGGGCGGTGGAGAGCAGGAGGGGAAAGAACAGAAATGAGCTGATAGATGGGGTGGAAGAATAGTTGGTGAAAATGGGGGAAGAGAATCTAATCGACGTGGGTGCCCAGTCACTGTGGGGTGGAGGAAATGAGAAGACGGACAAAGCAGCTGAGAGAGCCGCGAAGATGAATCAAGAGGGAGTTCTATGCAGCTATGGTGGAATGAAAAGAAGGGTAGGAGACTGGGAAGAGAAGGAGGAATGAAAACACAAAATGATGAGGAGAGTGCATGGAAAGGGAAGGAGTAAAAGTTGCTGGAAGGAGGAGAACGAGTGGGACAGGGAGGAGATGGTATGTACGACCAGGTTGAGGTGCGGTCACTCGCTGGAGTTGGGAGCGTATATAGGATGAGAATTGGGATGGCAGAGGAGGGAAAATGCAGAAGATGCGGGGAGGTGGAGGAGGATACGGAACAGTCTCCATGCAAACGCCTTCCCGTGGCGGAGATGTCCGACTCCCTTGGAGTCCTCACCCGAACCGAGCCTGCCATCTGGTTTGTCACCTTTCTTCAACGCTTTCCTCCTTTCAGCCTGCTTGGCCAAGCTTTGCTCCTTACCGCTTGTCCCCTGCGTTTGCTTTTGCTACCCTTAGTTTGGCCCGTTGTTCGAGCTTTGGTGTTGGGACTTGTGGTTTTCCCCGCTGAGTCAAACCTATAGCCCATCTGACTCAGCTGCTCCTCCGGGCAGGAGATGTGGAACGGAACCCGGGTCCTGAGGGTTTCCCCTGCGGCTCCTGCCGCGGCGAGGTTGGCAGGGGTTTCTCAGTGGGCTACTCCGTTCGTGGACCTGTGCCCCGTGCGGGAACCCCCTAGCCTCCCCAACCCCTTCCATCCCCCCTCCCATTATCCGTCCCCCTCCTCTCTCCTCCGGGCGTCACCTCCAGCTACCGCCCGATCAGTCTTTTGAGATGTTTGGGCAAGCTGATAGAACTCCTGGTTAACGAACGGCTGAACTATTTTCTTCGAGGCAAACAACCTCCTCCATCCAACCCAGGCCGGTTTCCAGAAGGACCGGATGATGGATAAATATGTAGCCGTCGCCGTCTAATATATCTTCGACGGTTTTCAA
>JAUYWV010123113.1:0-11610 GCA_032274565.1 Nematoplana nigrocapitula
GAAAGTGTTTGTACTTTGTATTCAACATGTTATTTACGACACCTTTTATGCATTTCATATACGGCACCTCGTAGGCAAAGTATGTTATAGCTATGTAATTGTTTATTGTAAAACATACTCATTTGTTCAATAAATGTATATTGTTTTGTTTTGGGTATGAGAAACATTATAAATATTAACATTTATCAAGTTACAACATTGCATTAGATATTTTGAAAACATTGTACAAGTATATAATATAGTAATTATGACATAAAATCCATATTAAACTGTCTTCCGTACTAATACATCAGGTTATAGACATACAATCATTAATTTAATGTTTAAACTAAGTATATGAAAAGCGGATCGGATAAGTAAAATAATGTTATTTACGACACCCAAAATACGACCCTATCATTTATCCTATATATTTTTTCCTATGTATCGAATACTCCCGTTTTTTTACAAAATAATTATGAAGATACAATTATTTGTATTAGGCTCATTCAATCCAAAATAGAACTACATCCCAGGGCACAGAAAGTTTCGCCGTGGCGTCAAAAAATGATATGTAATATTTTATTTGAAAAAGTAGAAAATCAAAATTTTGGATTTATTACTAAAAAATTTACATTCACTTCTAACATTCAATAAACCGTTAATTTAAGATTGTGCAGTTATTGCCGATATTTGAGTAGCTGATTCAACTCCCAAATATCATTCTAGCTGAAGCTAGAGTCATCATAAAATATAATGTACAATTAAGAGAGCCACAAAAATTATAAAATGCCATTAAAAGTGTCATACTTTTTTATATGAAGGAAGAGAGTGGTGTTCGCAATATTTTGGAGTATTATAGTCTAAAACCTTATCTATCAAACACAACCAACATGAATTGCAAAATAAAACTTTCATTTTTTTCAAAAAAAATATGGCAATTGTCTACTTTTTCATATTCTTGCCCGTATAAACACACCGGCCAATCTTTATTTCTCTTTTTGTACTTTAATATATATCAACATTTACAATATATTTTTGTACACTTACAGTATATTAATCCAGTTATGCACAATATCAAAACTATGCTATAACAAATATTATTCTATGTCTCGCCATTAAATTTTAGGTTAACAAGGATGGAACGTCTGAAGTAGTAATTGGGAGTTTGGTTTGCGGAAAGACATTTATGTCATTGGGAAAATTGCTCCTTGGAACTTCGGTAAAGTCATGTAGGAGAATTTGTTATATAACTAAATTTGTATTGTTTATAATGAATGCACAATTTTCAGTTAATATTTTAATTGAGTAAAATGTATAGTAATATTCAAATTATCGATATATTATTGCACTGTTTAAACAAATTTGAAATGAATTAATATAAGAAGGCAACGTTAAAATAGCGTTCAAGTAAAAAATAGAATTCATGTTTACAAATTTATCACGACATTGGAACAGTTGGTAATATTGACAACTTTTGAGTCATTACTGTCGGTATTAAAGTTATTTTCAAAGTAGTTTCATTGTGCGTCTTACTATTAGCAATGTGCCAATGTATGCTTCGGTCATTTCAATTCACCACACCCACACCAAAGAAAGCAACAATTGATACTGCTTTTTTTAACCAATTGTTCCTATAGTCGTTTAGAGCGTTACGTAGAAAGTCAAATAACTGGTCTTTTGCAACCACGTTGAATAATAAAAACGCAAATTTTTCACCATAAAGTACGTATTACTAATTACTCTATGATTTGCACTACATAGATAAGTAGATAAGTAAATAACTATTACTTGTTATATGTGTATAGCATGTATCTCATATTGTAACTATGAGATACAAAATACATCTTGTGCGAATTGATGCATCAGAAATCTAATGAAAAAGTGGAATGATAGGGAAAAGTACTATTTAGAACGTTGAGATGTCAAAGGTCATATAAAATACTTAGGAATATCAATCAAATAAGAATACTTTGATCTGCCAATTTGACGCGATATGAATAGGCAAAATTATGAAGCGACGACATTATGTTGAATATTAAGTGCGTTCGGAAGTACGACTGTAAATTATTCATTCCTTGCATATTAAAAAGTTTTTAAACAATAGAATTAACACCATTGAACAAGCAAGAGTAAGAAAGATGACAATGAAGTTAGCTCAAGTGTTTAGCAGTTCAATTTTGTTATTTGGGACAAAGTTTAAACTAGCAGCAATGTTTCAACACGCGTTTCCTCTATATGATTATAAAAAATACGTGAATAATTCATTAAAGGGAAAATCCTTATAACATATTTAATGGAAGAAGTGCTGACATATTTCTGCGTAAATATTCGTGGTATGTAATTGTATTTAAGTCATATTACCTCACTTTTCATACACACACGAGTTACACAATGAATATTTCGCTTTCTATGCAGGAATATGCAGAAATTATGGAATTAGCAGCCAAAGGAAATCACAAAAATATAGACACGCAAGCAAAGGATGTCTTTCTGGGCACTGATATGTCCTCATATGGGAAAATGGATCCAGACATTGCACTCTTTCCTTTTGGAAAAGTTAGTGATTCTAAAAATAAAGGTACAGTAAGTGTGTTTGTTGTATGTTTAGTTTGAAAATTGAAAAAATACCTTCATTCTACATGTCTAATAGTGAATATAACATTGTTATTAACTCTGCAAAGTAAGTCATTGGTTAAGCACAAGCAACCGCAGATGTGGCTCTCAGCTAATTAGAATATATTGCAACATAATAATAATTAATATTGATTTAGAGCAATAACGGAGACAAGGAAAAGCACTATACAGCTGTATGCATTGATCTATATGTATGTGGTGTAAAGGGTCCAAATAGCTCTTTCAACCCACTTCTAAAGGTTCCCAGCTATAGCAGACTAGCTAAGATTTCCGTGTTAATTTTTTCTTTGCACCTGGATGTAATGTCAACATCATAAATAACTGATTTAATTGTTAAAACATTGAAAAATACATCCCGGAAACTGTTAACTATATCTTGTTGAATTCAAATTTGCAAAGAAAAAATTATGAAAAACGCTAGTGTTATGGTTTATATCAATAATAAGAAACACTGTATGCCTACTATATACTGTAGGTAGGACGTACCTTTGATAGGTTTATTAATCTTTAGTTTCAGCTACTTCTATAACCTATGTTTTCACAAATATAAAAATTTTATTTATATTTTTACATAAGTGCTTTTAGCCTCAGTTGGGTATTAAATCATATTCAGATAAATGTATTATATTTATTTGTTATTAGAAAACACCCAAAGCTGCGGGGTGGGACCTTATTAAGCAGCTCACCATCATATAAGCCAATCAACACCCACCCAAACTACAGACAGCAGCCCCACAGCCTCGGTGGTGTAGTGGTAACACACTTGTTACGAACACCGATGTTGACTGATTCGATTCTTGGCTTGGTCAACATTTCATAATTCATTTCAGCGACTGTCCAAAAACTATAGGTGCCACGGACAGCACCCATGCCGGTGCCATGCCTAAGTCCGTCAGGACGAACGAAGGCTGTCTGACTCACGGCGTCTCCTCTTGTGGCCACTGCTGCCCTCTGCGGTGGATGCTGGTGTCCACCTCTGCATAATTACTATCATAGTAGTATGTCATGTTAATCATACAGGTCTGCCGTGGAGGGTTTGGTGGGCATGGTTGAGGGGAATCGATGCCGCCTCCCAAAGCGAGGGGGGTGTACCGCCTCCCGTCCGGCGGGGGTGCTCGAAAATGCCGAAAGACAACAAACTAAAAACAACAACACGTAGCGATGGCGAACCTCAGTCTCCAAGAGCCTCCTGCGCGGGTTCGTGTAAGGAAGCCTCAGAGATCTCTCCCATGCTGTGGCCGCTTCACGCCGGATGATGTTATGAAACGAGGGGAAGCCAGCCTCAAGGCGCACGGTTTCGATGGGCGCCGTCGAGTATAGGCCGGTGATAAGCCTGAGGCACTTGTTCTGTGCGCTGTCGAGTACGTCCACTGAGGATCTGGATAGCCATGGTAGCCAACCAGGTCCAAAGTATAAGGCCGCTCTCAAGAGGAGAATCTGCTACACCCGCCTCAGCTGGCAACCCATTCCAGACCATCCCCAATCTCGACCACTCAACGCACTCAAGACTCGACTACCCCTCACCATCCTTGCAGCCACCTTATACGCCTGGGGACGGAAGGCAAGCATCCGGTCGTACATCACGCCCAAAAAGACGGTTAGGATTAAACCTAAGACTATAGCCGTCCATCTCAACCTTCGGAACCCACCTGCCCTCCCTAGTATCCGGGCTGAAGAAAGTCACCTCGTACTTATCCAGATTGAGAGTGAGCTTTTTCTCCCGACTCCCTTCAGGACTTCGTCCACTCCATCCCTTCCTTACCTTACAGGCCGCTACTTCCTTGCGTCGGTCGGAAGACCAAACTGATGAATCGTCAACAAAAAAACTGACGTCCAACGATTCAGGGATGCGGGCTCTCAATCCCGAGGTGAAGAAGAGGAACAACAGGGGCGAGAGTACCGATCCCTGGGACAGTCCCTCCGAACAACCAGTTATCGCTCTCGCTCTCATTGAGACGCACCCTGGCCAACCTATTGGTGAGGAAGATCCTAATCCACTTGATAAATGGAAAAGCAACTCCCGAGCTCAATAAACCGCCCAGTAAATCCGTCCGCCAAACCGTGTCATAGGTCTTTGAGAAATCGAGCAGGGCCATCACTGTCCGCTTAGCCGGTCTACTCTGGAACCCATCGCTAACAGACTGCGAGATCCGAACAACCTGGCCCTCTGTCGACCTAAGTCTACGGAAGCCAGCCTGCTCATCTGCCATCTGTTTCAGGGCACACCTCAGCTCCTCAGCCGAGAAGTCCCCACACTCTTCCCCAACCGGTCCATGCTTAACAGCTTCCCTATTGAGGTTCCTCTTAATTCCACGGTTCTTCTACCTCTCATCTACGGAAAACCTGTGCCGGCTAACGCCCGCGTATATCTGCGTGAAGCGATTCGCCTTCCTCTGGTCTGAGGAGAACTCAAGCCCCCCATCAACCAGCACCCTGCTCTTCTCATTGGGCGATGGGGGCTTCCCAGTCGATGTCGCAGAGAACGCTTTGGACTTTGTGAGGCTGATTCCACCACTCGCTAACTGTTCTCCTTCGTGCACACTGTCTTTGCTGGTCCTGGATGTTTCTGCTTCTGCACGCTACTGACCTGTCGGAATTTGTTCACCCTATTGGAATGGATTAAAATAGCACGGACAGTGTCCGGCGAAGTTTGTAGTGTTTTTTGTGGCGTGGCGAAAAAAATGCTATAAGTTTGTGGCGGGGCAAGGTGAGAAAGTTTTTTAGGCAATCTGCCTTCATAATCATAGTTGGTTGTGTCATATGCATATGCATTGTTAGTTACATGCTAAATTGTATTGAAATGTCACATCGGTAATCATATTTGTGGCGTGCAATCTGCTTTCCTTTCATAGTTTGTACCGTGGCAAATTTTGTTAAATTATTGTTACAAGTTGTGGCGTGGCACGTCCCACGATTTATTAATCTATCACAATATGGTTTGTTCACCCTCTTCAGTATTGCTGTTTTGGAAGGCGCCAGGTCAAGTCACCTGTAGTGGATATTAAACTTCTGCAGGAATTGTCGCCGCGTTTCATTGAATGATTCCGTCAAAATGATATTCTCTACACCGAAGGCTCTCTGCACATCTGTCCACATGCTCCACTATGGATTATCAGAAAAGTAACGAAATAACCAGCTTTATTAGAAGCTTTTGTAAATAAATAAAAATTCAAATTTTAAATGTCATCGTACAGCGACTAGATTTCAATGCCGCTGTGCTCATTTATGAGAATTCTTATTTTGCCATGATGTACGTTATGTATATTTGAAAGGAGAATGCAAAACTACAACTATTAACTGAATAAGAGCATCTTATATGAGTACTCTTTTGTACTATGAAACACGCGGTACTATATTAAATCTGGACATAACTTTATAATTACTACTTCAAATTGTAAACAAGAACTACGTAGTATACCCAAACTTGAGAACCAACATGGTAGACATGTATTAATACCATGAGTGGTCTTACAAAAGCCAATGCCACTGTATAGTTGGCGTTCTCTTTCAAAAGAACATCTGAAATTCTTCAAAACAGAAAGGTATTGAAATTTCACAATACGATCACCGGAGGAGTACATATGTGGTTGAAAGATATATTCAAACCTGGCTGTACAGCCTGACGCTGCCCGGGAGGAAATGAAAGCTTCTTGTCTGATAATTTCGTATATGAATCTGTTTTTGATGCACAGAAGCCGCGCCTTATATACTGGGGGGAAATAATCAAGCATCAAAGTGCTACTTGCTACCATCGATCAACATAACAAACAACAACAAACAAACTTAAAAATACAATGCCAGATTCAAGTTCGTCCTTAAGAGTCTTAGTCTGTAGTATAATGATTTTACATTGCGGCAGTCGCCTATTACAGAATTCATATTTTACGACTACTCCTATAGGCCAACCACCCTGTCTTCAAGGGTTACAACGGTGGGGGTGCATTGGACCCCGAAAAGATATCCCGGTGACCATCTCGGTAATAAGCGCGTCAGTTTGAGCCCATTCACGACTCACGGTCATGATCTCAAGTTTTTAGGGAGCAAACAAACAAACAAACATACAATTAAAAATTTAAAGAGAGATAGAGAGAGTCAAAAACGAGTAATATGATGCTGTCATCGATTGACTGCTATGGAACATCTGTTAAGTGAAATGTTAAACATGAAGATGTATTTTGAAACTGAATTTTTGTGCATTTTAAGATTAGATATTGATGTGCTTTTTTGTATGATTTCGTCTGGGTTGAAGAAATGCTTTTGATTACATGAATATGATAGTTTTCTCAGTAAATGTGTGCTTTTAAACGTGATATCCTATTACTGTCTCATTATACTCTAAAACGGAAAATATTTCCTCTCACTCATTTCAGTGACGAAATCTATTTGAAATATGACTATGCGCAGGAAATAATGCTTCCAGTTGGAAATAGAATACGTTATTCTACTACGGCACGAGCATGTGTTTTTTTCAAAATTAATTGTTTCTGAGTGACTCAGATAAACGAAATAATATCTTTATAAGGACGAAATAAAAGCCAAAAGAGTTGGGATGCACCGAGTGTTGTCTCTATGGTGGTTGCTATGTAAAGGCGTATATACAACAATCGCCATATTAACTTTCCGAAATATCGATAATAACAGACGCGAATGCAAGAAAGACCGCAATTTAAATTTAACGCTACTGGCTGACTAATCACCGCTACACACACGTCGAAACCGGGGGGGGGGGGGGGTGAAGCCTCCCATTAATTTCAGTGGGGGAGGCTCGAGTGTGTTTTAGCCCTCCCCCCATGAATAGGGATGTAATATAATAAATTTCGGTGAATAGGTGTAACCTTCAGATAATTATGCTTAATTGTGCAGCAATAAAGTAAATGAGAGATGTTTTTGCACAACGTATACCGGTCTCACTCTCCGTTTCCACCCCAACGACATAGCTCTATTGAAATGATGCATAACAAATCTACAGGAGAACGGCAGCATTACTGAGATAGTCTACTTAAACAGCTTAAACCGCATTACCAGTTTACTGTTTGGTACACTGTTTAAAACCTAACACTTCAAGACATTGCTCAAAAGCAAAGGCAGTAGGGGATGGTATTGATACAGCCATAGAGATAATCAATTTGACCAAATATTTTCCAAAGTGCCTAGCTTTATTAGAGTCAGTCAGATAACATTTCCCGGATGTTCATCAAGATTTTAGGCCTCTTTGTCCCATCAGGTGGAGTGTACAAATATGTGCTTCGAAAGTAATTCTTTCAAATTAACTTCATATCAGAGAAACCTTTGATATTGTCAGACATTGTTACTAATGTCAAACTTCAGCACTTTTTTGGGCTTCATCTAGACTAATTTGTATTTACACCAGCCGAAGAGATATCCACCGTGCTCCAAACGAAAAATATGAGAGCTAAGGAAGCACGTCGTGCAGCAGAGGACCGATGCGAAAGAAGTTCGACCATTTCTTCTTGTCTGTCATGGAAGATTCTACCAACAAAACGGATCAGCCGACTGCCGTTTTTACTAAACAGAGGTCAAAACCAGGTACTGACAGCAATATTTCGAAGTGCTTGATTTAATCAAAGTGGATATTTTCCTCAAGACAATTTCAAAGTAGTTAGAGAAATCGAAAGCTAATTGCTCAGGGTTGCGAATGGAGCAACCAGCTCTCTTCCTGCGACCAATAGAAATTTCATGGCACGTTTGCCATGTACGGTGTACCTACCTAGACCAAAAATATTTATTCCAACTTCTTTGACCTACTGTAAGCACACAGTCAGTTCTTGCCAACTTTGGAGCAAGAATGATGTTGGTGGTATAATGAAACTCTCATTCAAAGCCTGAAAATTTAAAGACTTGGATGTTGCTTTTTGAGGTTGTTAACTAAGAGTAATAAGAATCGATAGAGTACACTTGATGAAGTGGTTGTTGGTTGTCTCATCCTTTCTCTCTGACAGATGCTCAGAACTCGTGTTATTGAATATCGCTTGCCGTAGCTTAATATCATATCTTAAATATAGTAGTTACTCTTAATTTTGTACTTTATTCAGATGGTGTAACGGTTTCTGTTTGCCTTTGTTCTTACTGTTTTGTGTATGAAAAATATCTGGAGAATGGCGGTATAACGCAATTTAGTCGATTTGGCTAATATATATATTAGAGTATAATCATTTTTCAGGCGGTAATCGAGTATGGTGGTATAACGAGATCAAATTTATCAGGGGCGCCTAAAGCTTTTGAAAAGGGGGGCAAGATAAATCATAACCTTATATTCCGAAAAAACAAAATAGTATAATTTCCCAATATCGATTCGACTCAAATTTTCTGAAAAAGTACAGATTTTTGATGATCTATTTGATTAATCACTACCCTTTCTGTGACTGGCATAGTAGGGGGCATAGCACTGCATGCCGTCTGAAAACATGTACATGTAAATACTCAATTCCCTACCCTAATATACTGTACATATGCATGTCGTTTGTAAGAAGTGCATAATGTGTCTCATTGAACTTTATGTAGAATTATTTTAAATATATAATTCTTAAACGTATTATATGCCTAAACATTGTGCGCTATATATAACATTTTCCTAGATAATCCGAGTCCCCCCCCCCAGTGTTCAGAATGTTCCGACGTGTCTGCGCTACTGACCGGTCGGATTGGTCAGACAAAAGTGGTAAATTTGAATTATTCAATGAATTGCATAAACTGCATTAGTTCCGAAAAGTAATTTGTCATGCAAAAAATGTAATATAACAATGCAGAAATAGAAACTGGATGATAGAAATTGATTTCAAATCGTAATATATGACTCTAAAGCAATAATTAATAATAATTAATAAATTAATAAATAATTAATATTGAAAAGAAAATAATACTAAATTTGACACAGACAAAAATATAACATCGTTATTGATCAAAACTTTCGAATAGTCGGGTTTGGGCCAATACTTTTAAATATAGATTTAATGCAACTGTATATATGCCCTTTCTGCACTGATATTGAAATATTCTCTCACGCTAAACTAAAATCGATTAAGCCTAGATAGATTACGTCAGAAGCACATCGTTTTATGAATCGATTTAATGAATTAATTTACATTTGTTATCATTTCGTGGTTTCTGCTTAGAAGACGACGCGATAGGTTTTAGTAACTGTACTTATAGTGAGAAAGGGATTGGTTTGCTAGCAGCATTGAAACAGTATGGTCGATGGTAGAGTACGTCCGTTTGTGAGCGGTACTCGGAGAATACAATTTGCAAGAAAATCAAGACCATGCAACGACCTGTTTCAGACAAGCTCAATAGAGCCTTCAGTCACTGAAGAAGTGGGGTCACCAGTGTGGTATCACTTTCATTGGAGTTTTCAGTGGTACCATGGAGTGCTTGCCTCCGAGTTTCAATAATTCATTCTCTGTTGTGGCATCGATCTCTGCTAAACTTTCCGTATATCTTACATAGATGGCTCTAAGGCAGTCGATGTTTTTTAAAATTTACTTTCGCCTTTCTCCAGTTGTTGAAATCTTGAAATATAAATACTTTGTCAATCAGATGAGTCCCAGAATGTTTGCGTTCATGAAAGGCTTGCATACACAGAAAACAAAATGAATAAGACAGCACTCATCTAACTTCTAAATGAGCTAAAAATGAATTATTTATATAAAAAGCGATTGTGTCCGAATATGCAGTTTCGGTAACAGTGAAGCAAATTCAGAGTCAGTAATGGGGCAGAAGGTTTAGATTTATTGATTGTCAGCATAGTATACTATATAGTTGTTGACATATACGACAGACTTGACACGAACAAAATGTGAACATTCTTTGTCTTCTTTCCTGATTGCGGTCCATGTCACGAAGCAGGCGAAAAGCATCGTTTGGTCTCAGATACCTGTTCCCTCGGCTCAGAAACGTGGTCCAGGTCGTCCGCGATGTTACATGTCGGGTACATGGGGGAATCTGCTCGACTCATTTTGAAAGGGTGGCACTTCACAGTGAGCAGCGATTGGCGAGAAGTTGATTCCATGTGCAATCCTCCCATCGCGAAGGGCGGCATTCGGATATGGGAATTTTCTTCTGAGTCTTCTCAATATGACAACTACTTTGTGGCGTTTATAAAAATTTGCATAGACCTTTGGAAGTAAATTCTACTCGGATTTTTCACATGGTTAAAATAAGTTCAATTCGGATACGTTTCAACCTATGTCTCCTTCACACTCAAAGGGGTTTGAGCATGGCTGTTAAATCGTTGTTAAATAAAATAAATCATTTTCCTGAAAAGCAAAACGTTTTCACAAAGTGTTTTGAGGTGTGTAGTTTGGTCAATAATTAAAACTTAATGTGACATTCATCATCATCATCATCATAATTAACATCATGGGCTGCTGACTCCGATCCTAAGGTTGACAACAATACCAAATATTAAAACCGACTTTGACCAATTAATGAATTTCAATACAGTCATTCTAACGTCAAACGATAGCTAATTATATTACTATAAGTGATTGATAACTACAGATCTACCGGAATATCTTTGTTTGTTTGTCAACAAACCTATTGATCACAGAATGGACAAAACGTCGCTACTGATAATTAAGCAGTCTGACATAAACTATAAATTGCATAAAGAATTTACACTCCTGATTTTTATAAATGTTGATTATATATTTAAAACATATTTTATCTCCATCATAAAACACACTTCTGGCGCAGTGACTACGGAACATAATAACATGTTAAATTGGTCGGCCTCCGTCAAACTTCACCTAAATCTGAGGAAATGCAAAAGGGTCATCATCATTCCTCCTCATAGCAACCCTCTGGCCTGTAACTATTCAATGATACCAACAATGTATCCCTTGATAACCAAATAGACAATATTAAATGATGTTTTGTAGGTGCTCTTTGGCCGTCCTTTGCGCTGTTATGATAGCAGTCTGACATGTTACATTGCCATGGAGTATTTAAAACATCTTTGAGATTGTGATTGAGTGG
>JAUYWV010123124.1:0-11610 GCA_032274565.1 Nematoplana nigrocapitula
CATTCTCTAGAAGGGCGCTCTAGATGAAAATTCGTAATTTTATCCATTCTCTAGAAGGGCGCTCTAGATGAAAATTCTTAATTTTATCCAGTCTCCAGAGGGGCGCTCTAGATAAAAATTCTTAATTTTATCCATTCTCTAGAAGGGCGCTCTAGATGAAAATTCTTAATTTTATCCAATCTCTCCAGAGGGGCGCTCTAGATGAAAATTCGTAATTTTATCCAGTCTCTCCAGAGGGGCGCTCTAGATAAAAATTCTTAATTTTATCCATTCTCTAGAAGGGCGCTCTAGGTGAAAATTCTTAATTTTATCCATTCTCTAGAAGGGCGCTCTAGATGAAAATTCTTAATTTTATCCAATCTCTCTAGAGGGGCGCTCTAAATGAAAATTCTTAGTTTTTTCAGTATAACTTACTTTTCGAGGGGGGATATTGGAAGCGCAAGAAAGTGCTTCCTTCTTCGATTATATTGCCAATTCGCTGTTTTTCCACGTTTCAGATTTATCGGGTGGATTTGGATGATCGGGACAGTTGTATGCAAGCCTTCAAAGCTGGGAAAACGACCGGATTGCTTCTCTTCGCCGGCATTCTCTGCGATCACCTCTCTCAGGGGCTTCTTCCCGTATAGGGAAAGGGACAGTTTACCACAGAGTAGCCAAACCTTTGCGGAATTCACACGAATAGAGAGATCGTGCTTCCTTTGTACAAGAGTAGTACATGATTGTACAGTGGCGGAGCCAGTGGAGTGATAAATATACTGCAGGTGGCCTGGGGTTAAGTAAACTCTTACTACTGTAGGTGATATTATGGTCACTGTGCAAATGATTATTTGCCCTTTTGCTTGCAAATTGTGTCCACATACACACCAGGGGCCTGTTTCATAAAACCTAGCCTTAGTAAAGTTAGGAGCTGCTAAATAGCTGTTAGCTTAAGTCTGTTTCGTAAAAACACTGCTAAATAGCAGCTGCCAAAAATCTATTGACTCGAAAAAGAGCTAAATTTACAAAAACATTTAGAAAGAAGGAGCTCTTAAGTTATATGAAACAGCTTTTAACGTGTAATCTACGAGCTTCTTAAGTCATCGATTAAATGACGTCACCAACTAAAATGCTTATCATATTGATTCTCTTTGGGAAATTTCGCGTTGGGATTACTGCTTAGATTCAGCTGCTAGTGAATTTAGGAGCTCCTAGCTTTTTTATAAAACTGGTCCCAGAACAGCACACTGTCAAGGGAAATCAAGGAATCAAAGGTCTAGTGACGTCATTTGGGTTTATTTTTGACGTCGCAGTTAGTGGTGAATGAAATGCTATTGTAATAGGTTGCTTGACGCTGACAGTTTACTGACATGTTTTTGAATTCTCTTGGAGCCAATCAAATTCGAATATTGATTAGTTGGCAACCAATCCGAATTGATTTTGGAAATACGCAGTTTAGAAACTAATTTACATAATGATTTAGAATCATGCTTGCTTTAACAATAAATGTCTGTCCACTTCAAGGATGTCCACATCAGAAGGCAGCAGCTCATCTGTCCACAAAAGGCTGGTGCTCGAGGAAGCAGAAAATCTGTCCACAATAGAAGGTTCCAGTAATTGGAAAATAGCAGAAAGTTTGTTAAACTCTTGTAACAGATTGTTCGTAGTCGTACACAGTCGACCTCAGTTGAATCCACGTTTTGCAGAGCGGAAAGAGGTGTTGCTTCGTCGACGTTCAAGAGTAGACTGATGCCTCTGCTTCCAGAGCAAGCATATATATAGGGAGGGGGTGTCATCAACCGCGCCAACCTTGGGGTGGGGGCATCTTGCATGAATACCTACAAGGGTCCACCGGGGGAGGTGTGGTAGGGGTTAGCAAGCTCTTACTACTTTTGCTATGTACATGGCTGAATACGAAACTCACGTCTAGTTGATAGTGCGCACGGCTTCCTGTTGATGACAGAGAGAGAGACAGTAGCAATGAATCTCACTTGCTAAGATCCATATATGTACTGTATGTGGCTCGCCCTATTGGTGAGTTGTTTTCAAACTAGACCTGCGACCGTTAGCATTGAACAAATATCGTTCCTTTGTATTCCTTATATTTGCCGTTTGTACAGTCATCTTGAACGTTTACATTTGATGTATGTAAATAGCCCCATTTTGTAGTTGTTTTAACTGTGTGTAACCGAATATAGCTCTTCGGTAGCGATCGATATCATTTGTATGAAATGTTTCAGTGAGAAACTACATGTTTTTATTGTTAACAATAATAATGTTGCAATTCACAAATAGAGGCTTTTCGTTTGCTTTTTGCATTTTCAGTGTGCTTTAAAAATTGAAAGGAGAGTGAGGGTTTGATGGGAGGAGATGACTTGGAAGGGGCAGGGGATGATATGGAAGAGGCAGGGATGTCTTGGAAGGGGCAGGGATGTCTTGGAATGGACGCGGGTGACTTGGAAGGGACGCGGGGGACTTGGAAGAGGCAGGGATGTCTTGGAATGGACGCGGGTGACTTGGAAGGGGCAGGGATGTCTTGGAAGGGACGCGGGTGACTTGGAAGGGGCAGGGGATGACACTGAAAGGGCATGGATGACATGGAAGGGCAGAGGATGACTCTGAAGGGACAGGTATGTCTTGGAAGGGCAGGGATGACATGGAAGGGACGCGGGTGACTTGGCAGGGGATGATATGGAAGAGGCATGGGATGTCTTGGAAGGGACGCGGGTGACTTGGAAGGGCAGAGGATGATATGGAAGAGGCAGGGATGTCTTGGAAGGGACGCGGGTGACTTGGCAGGGGATGACTCTGAAAGGGCAGGGATGACATGGAAGGGTAGAGGATGACTTTGAAGGGACAGGAATGTCTTGGAAGGGCAGGGATGACATGGAAGCACATCTGTATTTCATTTCCGGCGCAAAGGAAAATAATTTTATTAATCATTAAGAGCTAATAATTATTATTCGCTATTTCATTAATACTCAACATAGTATATTTATTCACGAATTGAATTAATTCGCATCTGTCTAAATCTATGTAGTAAAAGTGCAGTCATGTTATAATGCCACTGATCAATAAGCACAGCACCACCTTTGCTGTTAGACCTCCCTATTTCAATAGCATACCCACGAATCAGACTAAGCGTTGTGACTAAACGGGTTAGCCTTTCATTCTCTCATGCTCACAGGTATGTGGAGGATTGTCGTTAACAATATATATATATATATATTCTGGAAGGAAGTGAACCTGTTGAAAAGTAGTTAACAGCTCAATTCAACAATAAAGTGATTACCTTACACACATTGTGCCGTCAAAAGTCGTGGTCGACCCCTGTAGACATCCGTGGTAGTTTTCCTTCATACAATTCTTTCTCTTGCTTCCCTCGTCATTTCATGGATGTTATAGCCTCTCTGTGCCTTGACAATGTCCAGCCATCTATTCCTTGAACTTCCTCTCCTTCTCTTTCCGCTCATTTCTGCCAGCATCAGATCCTTCTCCATTTCTTCCGCCCTCAATACATTTCTGAAGTCACTAGTATTAAGGCTGGTTTGACGACTCAGGATTCTAGTGTCCACTCTGGTCTGATTTTTTCAAGTAGCCACTTGTTTGTTATCTCATCCGTCCAAGATACTCTGAGCTCTCAGCTTCTCCAGTACAAAAGTTCAAAGCATTCACTTTATGCCTTTCACTCTTCGATCGTTCATTGTCCATGTCTGTGGGTACCGTACAAAACTATGCGGAATACTAGTGTCTTGACCAGTTTCACTTTTGTCCAAAGCTTGATACCTCTGTTCTTGCATATTTTGTCAAGCCACCAATTGCTGTTTTTCCCAGTCCTATGCTTCATATCCATCACGGGTTATTAAAGTGCCAAGGAATGAGAAGGTATCTACTACCTCAATCTTTTCTCCATTTATGAACACATCTCCTCAGTAGCTCCCGTGCTCAGTACTTTTGTTTTACTTATTGTACATTTATGTAGAGGCCAGCTTTTTTGTTTTTTGCTTTTTTTGTTTTCCTTACGAACTCTCTCCACCAGTTCCATAAGCTAGCTCCCTTCGTGTGTTCCGGGAAAAGATGTATCATCGTCATATACCTCAGGTCGTGTGCTAGTGAGCTCCTACATCTGTGTCGATTACTACAACTAATGCCCCACCTCTCACAACAAATTTGGTACCATTCGAAAAATTACTTCATCTCACTGTTCCTGTCATTCTTTCGAACAAATTTCAAGCACATTTTACTCAATAAAGGATTTTTGAAAATCCCTTCAGTCTAGTTGCAACGATCGATATATATATATTCATAAATATCGCTCACCATCATGTCAAACCATGCAGATGCGCGAGCTACGATCGAACAGCAACGCCGATCCTAAGTCGGTGACTGAAGCATTCATCACATCTGCTCTGGCTAATTTCCGTGACGAAATTAAAATCAGCTTTAACTCTGGCATCGACCGCCTTGAGAAGAAATTCGATCGCCTTATGAATGAGAACTCCGCGTCTTAAAGACTATGAATGAGGATCAGCAAAAATTTATACTTGCATCTGAAAGACAATTGAGGCAAAAAATTTAATTGTAATGGGTCCACACGAAGGTGCTTCCCCTGCTTGATGATGCGAAGGCGGTTAAAAATTGCTAAAGACCCTCGATATCAATCCTGCATTAGCCCAACTGTGCCCTACGAATGATCTGCATCTCCTGTCTAACCAAACTGGCACGGACGAATCCCCATCTCCCCTCGTGACCTATTACTGTGCCTTTGGAACGCAACTGCAAGAAAACCACGCCCCTTAAAGGTAATTATGGCCAACTGTACAACCAAAATCGCCGTATTAGCAAAGGCAAACAACCTCAAATCATTACAAGAGGGTCCATATTCACCCGGATATCAACGAACTCGAAAGGAAAGGGGTTGATCGCCTACACAGACACCCCATGGCAAGGTCAAGGTACTCTTAAACGGTGACGTAGTCGACAATGTCGACCCAGCCCAGCATCTTTTCCGTCAATATAACTGAGCCTAAACTTCGCTCTCAACATCGTCGCTCCACTATATAGCATTGCCTCTCTACTGACGTAAGCAGTGCTTTCCCAAACAAATGGACTATAACGCTGTTTCATCCAAATCGCTCGACATCTTCGCGGCCACTGAATCGTGGCTAACTACTAATCATTCTGCCTCTCCTGTTGACATGGAACATTGCTCTACTTACTGCGACGACAGATGTGACGACCGCAACGGAGGAGGTGTTATTGTTTGCGTTAAATATTATCTCCATCCACTTCGTTTTGATACCAGGAACAAACACTGTCTGGTTAGTATTCACAAGTCTGCGACTATGTTTCATTTGTATATATATACATTCCACCCTCATGTGTTGTTAGTTCATCCTCACAAGTGAATACTTTCATCAGTCGTAACCTAGATAGATGCCTTTGACCTTGTCAACATTGTCCTTAGCCCAATACTCGTCATGCAGCGACTCTTGATCTAGTCCTTGTATCACCCGCTTTATCCACCCTATATGGAGTTGGCATAGAACCTCCTATTGCTACCTCGGATCACCGAACAATACTTTGCTCGCCTAAGAAAGCATGTACTCCAATAACTACAAAATTATGTTCTTTTCTTGACCTTAGTGAAGCCAACGTGTCCACCTTTCTAGCAAATTTCACTCCTTTCATTAGCTGAGAAATGCAGTTTCTTCTCCGATAGACTACAATCTTGTTTCTGTAAAACCATTCCGGTTAGCCACATGACTATATCATCAAACGATAAACCATTTATCACCCCGTTAATAAAATACATCATCAACAGCAGATGGGATTCCTACCGACGAAGTGATTTCGATTCATATACACCCGCCTAAGTGTCAAGGTTATAAACAACTCATCACCAAGGAAAAACAGAAATGGGTCGTAAAGCGGAAAGAAGCCCGAAGGATTTGTGGCACGTCGTCAACACAACTCTGGACACGCGATCTTCTCCATCCTCAGCCATAGACTCTCTCATAAACCAGTACCCAACCCTCTCTATGCTGCAGAACAATTCAACTCAATATTTTCTGCTTCGCAAACCCAACATCCGCGTCAGACTTTGGTTGTCGACACTACAGATTGGTCCCCAATTATTGCAGTTTCTACTGTCTACAAGTCCCTTACTGCATTGAAGAACGGAAAAGCGCCTGAATACAGCATTCCATCATCTCTCTATAAAATAGGGGCTCACGTTATTGCAGGCCCTCTGGTTCATATTAGAAACATTTCCATCCAAACTTGTAAATTTCCTGTGTCGTGGAAGCGCAGCCTAATCAGGTCCGTCCAAAAAAACCAGCCCCCCTGGACCTCACTGATCCGTCTTCATGGTGCAATAATTTCAGCAATAGACAAAACCAAAACTCGTGGAGTTGCAGTTCTTGCATACGATTTTTGCAAGGCCTTCGACCAACTCGGCCACGACTCTATCATCCACGCCCTACAGAACAAAGGTTTCCCCTCCGGATTCACACATTGGGTCTTCAGCCACCTTCAAACTGAACACAAACAATGACAATTTACCAATCAGTCAGTAACGACCTCTCTGTAACTTCAGGTATTCCGCAAGGGTCAATTATGGGCCCCTATCTGTTTAACTTGGTAGTTGGGTCTCTATCTCCGCTGAACTCTACAAATACACTTGTAAAGGTCATCGACGACTGTACGTTTGCAGTTCCCATTGTTGACCCTCTCCACAACACCAGTGAGCGAGAACGATATCTGCAGAGCATGTCTACTGGAAGCAGAGACAGTCGAACACATAGCCACTGAATGCCCAGCTATCCACAACCTCCGACAAAAATGGAGCATTCAAGATCTTAGCAATCTGGTGTCCGACCCGGTCCAGACGTCAGGTTTCTGGGAGGAGTTCAAATGAAGGTTCCCACAGTAGAGTAGTTCCCTTAATTTTGATTGCATGACGACGACAAGAACAACACAAAACAGGGAAACACATAGGGAAAGGATATTATCAGACAAGAAGCATCAGAGTGAGGGACGCTCTGTGCGCCACAGCAGGGCACCACAGAGAAGACACGGTGTTTTACGCAGCCGAATATCACATGGCACCACCTTCTACCGAACAGACAGTGCTCACCGAATCAGCTGAGCGGGCATCGCGACCGGCAAGATCCATTCTTCGACGCCCCTCGAGATGACCTCTAACAATTGCAGCACGTTCGGCTTCACTGTGTCCTGGGTCCACATTGCTGATGATTGTAGCACGTAGTACGCACTACGGGGTCTCTAGTAGATAATAATAGGTTTAGTACCTATGTATATATATATTGCTTAGGCCTACCCGATTTTTGTATTATTACACTAATTTTAAAGAAAAAACATTGATTATTGTTGTTCCCTCTTGCTCTTGACTGTACGCTGTAGTGCGTCCTTTTGTGACGCGTGTGTTTGTGAGCCTGTTTGTGTTGTGTATTCGTGTTGTTCGCTTTTGCGTTGAGAGAGAGAGAGAGTTGTAGTTGTTTTATTTTGTATTATTCTAGTTTCGGGACAATCGTTATGTATAGGCTTTTTCTTTGTCGTTATATGGTTGCTGCGAGTTGGTTATGTAATTAATTTGAATATTTAAATTTGTATATAAGCTTTTCATTTGTTCAAATTATTTATCAAGAAGTTTCTACTGCCTAACTTGTTGCTGTCAGGCGCGTCGTGGACAGACTGTGTCGTGTAACGATTGTGTGTGGTTTTGTGTGTTGTGGACAATAAGATCATATTTTTTGCTTAGTGTGATTTTTGACTACAAGTAGATCCTGGGTATTTAAAATTGTTGATTTGTTTGAATTGTCCGTTGTTGTTGGTAATAGATAGTTTTTGCCTGTCAAGCTTTCCTGTGACCATTGTCTTGACTTTTTCTGCACTGATATCCATTCCGAAACGATTTGCAGCATTTCAACTCGTTTCACAACTTCTCTTCTTCGCTTTCACCATTCAAATCGATGTCATAAGGAAATAATATTAATTTACTTGCTGATGATACAAATCTATTTTGCATGGCAACTATTCAATGCTAAAAATTAAGACTAACATTGCCTTGGAAAAATGCAATAGACTAACTCTATACATATTAGGCAAATACGCTACCTAAATTTTAGTTATGGTGAGAAAGAAAATATTAATTTAATCCTAAATGGCCAAGCTATCGACAGACAACATGAAACTAAATTTATGTAGAATTCCATATCATATTAGAAAAAATGCAATTTAAATTATGGCAAGAGAAATGACGAATGGATGCTGCAATAACAAAAACATAAAAATAAACTGCTGAAAATATTAATGATAAAATCAAGTTTATGCCATACAAATCAGTTACACAAAGAGTGTAGATTGCTAAAACATATATGATAATGCAAAATGACGCCTCTCTTTGGTGTGTCAGAAAGCAATATATTACACATAACGCAGAGTTAAGCTAAAGATCCCAGAATAGAAATCCAAGAAATAACATACATGTATGTAATAACAAATATACCCTTTTATGAATATAAAAATAAAACGATGGAAGAGCATTGAAAAGTCTGGAACCAAAAGAAATTAACCAAAAAATAATTTTAAATAGGAAAAGATTTAGCTAAAAATTAGAAAATGACTTTTAAATAAATATTCAATATAAAATATATGATTTCCACCTCTTTTGACCCTCACCAATTGCTGTAACAAATTGATACATATACATTGCATCCTTATACTCATCCATTTCGATGTATCTCGTATTAGTAATCATGTGCTTCCCATCCCGTTTACATATGTACATGCCTTGTTGCTTTTAGTAGTTATTCACCATATGCATTGGTTCACAATTGTTTTATTTATTGTTCTATATAATTTGTTTCATGTATTGCGCGCAATCACAGCCAATGCTATTCTAGTCTAATGACCAGTAAGATCTGCCTGTGTTGCGTCCTCTGGTTTGCCTTTTGTGTTATTTTTAACAATAAATAAATAATACTATTAATCTCCAAATCGTATGTTGTTCACTGTTATGCCGCCACATCTGACTCCTCCACTGTAATTTTCAAGGGAATCGTCCATTATTATTTTCAAAAACAGGTTAAAAGGGCGTGTGACAAGATGCGCCCACTGTATCATGAAACCAATCGATGTGTAATTTCCGAATAGTACTTTGATCTTTGCAATTTTGTACAAGTTTTCCATGAGCCTTATCATGTCTTCATCGGTCTTGCATTTCCTCAAGGCGGTGTGCCAAGCTGTGTCAAAAGCTTTTAGAAATCAATAAAAGTGTGATAGAGGAGTTTTTGATGGTCTCGATACTCTTTTCCGAGAATTCTCATGTTGTCAATTTTTTTATTTTGCGGTGCTTCTATTCTTGCAGAACCCACCTTAAGGTATCACTCAAGACTGCTTCAACATATGGATTTATTCTCTTAAGTATGACCTTTAGAATCACTTTGCTGGCATGGCTGGTGAAAGAGATTGCGCAAGAGTCACTCTTTTCTCGCTTGTCATTTTCTTAGGGATATGTTCTAAGATGGATTCCGTTCATTGTGAAGGCTATTGTCCCGTGTACAAGATTCTGTTGCAGATATGGTGCAGGATATTGATCATACTATCGCCACCTCGTTGGAGCAGATATGCTAATGTTTCATTGCAGGTTCGGTACTGCTGTTTTCCGGAGAAATATGAAATGGTAAATGTTGAATTCACAATACCAAAAAACGACAGTATCACAGCCTTTGGCTAATCAAGAAAACAACAATGTTTATCTTAATAACTAAATAGGCAATTTTAAATGATGTTTTTGCAGGTTCTCTTTAGACGTCCTTGGTTCTGTTCTGGTAATAGTCTGACATGTAGTACCATGGAGTATTTAAACATCTTCAGTGACTTGTCCCCCTCTAAGGACTGTACCTTACCGGGTAGATGGGTTTGTGCGCCTTTACGATCCTGAGAGCTATGCCGGCGGGGGTTTCAACCCCTGGCATGTCTTACAAAGCCGGACAGGTCAAGGGGAGAGGCCAGACCAAATCAGTCCCTGGTCCCCCAGGTTGGGGGTTGGGCTTGGGGCCAATCCCTCCATCTCATAAAAAATTACTGATTACGGAAACCAATGAACACATAATTGAAACCAATAGCATCGGTACTAGCACTGTGACTCACCAAACACCGAATGATGACTTTATCGTTTGGAGGGGGTACGGATGACGGCTGCAAGTCAAAGCCGCAAGGAAGCTCGGAGCCTGATGGGGTCTTTTTCTGGACCAAAAAAATAAGAATGGGATTGGGTGTTGGAATGTAAGAACACTGGTTAGTATTGGAAGAACTGCACAATTAGTTGAGGAAGCAAGAAGATAAAACATTAGCATACTTGGGTCATCGAGTGCAGATGATCAGGGTGTGGTTGAGTGAAGACAGCAGCGGGTGACACAATCATTTACTCAGGAAGGGATGATGATGTCCACCAGAGCGGAGTTGCTTTGCTGCTAGACAAAGACACCACAAAATGTTTAGAAGATTGGTCACCAATTAGTGACAGAATCCTGTCAGCGCGTTTTTATTCCAAGACGATCAAGACTACGGTTGTCCAAGTTTATGCACCAACCAACGACGCTGAGGAGGAGACAAAAGACAACTTCTATGAACAGCTGCAAGGAGTTCTAGATCAAGTTCCCAGACATGACATGCTGATATTAATGGGAGATATCAACGCCAAGATTGGCAACAAGCAAGAGGGAGATGATGGCACAGTAGGTAATTATGCAGTGCAGGGTGAAAGAAATGACAATGGCATCCGATTTGTATCTTTCTGTGCAGAAAATAATCTAGCAGTCACATCAACAATGTTTCCACACAAAGAACATGCACAAGTGCCCGTGGACATCGCCGGATGGAAAATACCATAACCAGATTGACCATATCGCGGTTAATGGTAAGTTTAGGCGTGCAGTTGAGAACACAAGAGTGTACAGGGGAGCTGACATTGGAAGCGACCATCAGTTAGTGATTGCCGACACAAAGATTAAACTATGCAAGATACCCATGGCGAGGAGTAACACCATAAAATACGAAACAAGCAAACTGCAAGTGCCGAAAGTGAAGCAAGAGTTCAAGCTGCAGTTAAGAAACCGTTTTGTAGTATCAGCTGATGAAAATGAATTTTTAGAGCATATAGCATAGAGGATCACTGGAACCATGTTAAGAAAGCATACAATGAGGCAGCGAAATCAGTGCTTGGTTATAGAAGTAGGCTGAGCAAACCCTGAATCAGTGCAAACAGCTGGAGAGCAATTGATGACAGAAGACTTACAAAATGGAAGATAAATAACGCCAAATCGGATAGACTCAGAGATAAGTGGAGAGTGGAATATCGTGAAAAGGAAAAGGCAGTAAAGAAGTCGATGCGCATAGATCGCAGAAATTGGACGAACAGCGTGGCTACGGAAGCGGAAAAAGCAGCAAGCATAGGACAAATGAGGGATGTGTATAATGAAACTTTGTAACTCAAAACTACGCAAATCTGAAGTGGTACGAAGTAAAGAAGGTGTGCTGCTCACAAAGGAAGACGAAGTGAAGGCAAGGTGGAAAGAACACTTTACTCAAGTACTAAACAGACCACAA
>JAUYWV010123135.1:0-11610 GCA_032274565.1 Nematoplana nigrocapitula
TCGAGCATACAACGACGGGGAAAAATCTATATTCATCTCTGGTGAGATCGACCCGATTCTCGGTCTTTTGTTTGTCGTTCTTGTGTTATTTTTATATTTTTATATACTGTATATATCTTCCATCAACAACCGACTTGTTAATTGGGGGGGGGGAAGCAAACCGAACGTGTTTGTCACCGCGGCGGTCATTCGGACCCGGACTCTGACAGCATCGACCTCTCGACTTGACCTACTGCAACACCTTATCATTATACGAGCTGTTCTACTTTGGATCGTCTGCAGCTGGATATTGGCCGTCTGTTTATCGTTGCCTTCCACGCACCGCCTGCGTATTCTACCGCACCATGGATATACAAGAATACTGTACATGTATTTCTGGTAGACATTCTTCAGGACCTTCTTTTCGTATCCCATCCTTTGATGCTCAATACCGTTATAGTTGCTTAAAACACGACTGTGCCATAGCTCTGATGTTCTTGATCTGATTTCCAAAGTTCAATAAGCGATCCAATGTTACTCCAACAAACTTCACGCTACCACTGGTATTGATTTTCTTGCTGTCGATCATGATTGGTAACTCATTGTTCGCTTTCATCGACCAAGTGGTAAACACTATGCTCTTAACATTTTTCGCTGCCAACTTCTGTTTCTATTTTTTCATCCAACGACTAATGTCATCCGCCGCTTAATGATTTTCTTTGGCGTTCTGAGAGGTGATTGCCAGGGTCGTCCGCGAAGAGAAACTTGTACACTTTCTTCGTCCTTTTTTCTTCGATGTCGTTGATCCAAATTAGAAACAAAGTAGGAGCCATTGCACTTCCCTGTGGTAGGCCTTCTCTGAAGCTGTGAAACGTGCCGTTGATCTTAACCTCGGCCCTCCTATCGGAATTCAGTTTTTCGAAAACTCTTCTTTGGTCTTGACAATTTTGCGAGTGGTTCGTCTGTATTTAATGAGTAAATTCCACTGCTAAAACTTACATTATAATTGTCTCACTCTTTCGCTCGTCTGCACGTAATCTGCATATTAGCTTGTCTACATTAACACCACGCTCGCTAGGTAAGTATCCATTTTATGACTTAATTGATACAAACAAATTCATACAGTTGTAATAACTTAAGTGGCCCGAATTACCGGCTTTTATAGTATAAGAAATCAATAATTTAATAGGGCAATACACATAATTAGTATCTGCGGATGTATTTTATTTTTTCCTTTCTCATATAAATTTGAGATTGACAGATTTTAATGTAAATGCTATTAATGCTTCGCTGAGAAACAAGGAACGGTAAGTTCAAAGGTGCGTCCTCGTCACCCTTCCCTTTCTTCCGGCAGAATGATAGAAAGTCCCTCTATTAGAGTTACGGACTTTATTTATTCTGCCGTAAAAAACTGTAGTGATAGTTAATGGTTACGCAGAGTATTGTTTGAATATCTGTATGTGATCAACATCGAATATGACGTACCGTCAGCGATGTTTGTAACCGGCTGGTTAGTAAACAAATGCCTGACTATATCTATCTGCAGCATCTTTGGAGTTCCATATTCAAGTTGCTTAGCAGCGCCTTTGAAACATTATCGACGACAGCCAAACTGATATATAGTAATCTAGCTAGCCAGATAGAATCATCGATTTGTCTTTCCTCAAGTTTTATCGATTGCGTAATAGAAATCGACACATCTAAAAATAAGTTGCAACACTAATCCATAAATCGATTGTTCTGGCCTTCTGCAATATGTTTTATGATTAATTATTGATGAATGATTCAATGTGCCAAATTTTGTAACGTAAATTTCGATCAATCAATCAATAATTGGAAATGCAAAATATTTTGTTATGAGTGATTTCACTGCGGCGTAAAGTGTTCTTTAACTAAACGAAATTCCATTGAGATAGTGCATATCATAGAGTTTAGGTATAAAAATGACGTAAAGTATTGATAGTTCGAAAAGGGTTTAAAAGATACATTTTAAACGGTACCTGTGGCACCCATATTGATAAAAATTATTCAAAATTATTAACAAACAAAAACAAGAAATCGCGCGAACGAACAAACTATAACCAAGAAATATAAGGGTCAATTTCTTCAGAGATGATTGCACATTGCTCTCCGATTATTATTCGCGACTATACTTCAGTCGCTGCAGCGTCCTTTATGCGTTGGCTTTATGTTTTCTGAGTCGCCTCTCGGTTTCAATGAGTATCGTTTGGCTATTATCAGTCGCGGGATAAAAATCAGTAAGCTTAACGCTAAAAACATTGCTGGCCGGGACCATTCGATCACAACACTATAACTCTCACCAACAGAAGCTCGTTATCCCCAAAACTCCTCTATCACGAGTGAATGCTTCGGGTGTAAGGGGCTAACAATGAGACCATCGGTGTCAACCTAATAAGAAATTAAACTCGCTAAATCCTTTAAGTATGCTCCTCTATATAGCTCAACAATAAACGTACGTCCTGCCTGTAGGCTCTCCTACTTATCACAGAACTCTGACGGACACTCTTCCACCAAAAAAGTTTCCCTTCAACCTCTTTCTTAAACTTTTCATGACTAACTTCTTCAATAGAGCATGGGAACTTCTACGGCTTAATCGGCGCTTGCTCTCTCTTTAATGAGGTTTCTTCGCTTAGATCTTCCTTCAGGCCGCCTCTGGCCATCCCTTTGTATTGTTTCCGAATTCTAAGTAGAAGATTGGCGGAGAGGCAGACGATTGTGAGTCCTACTAGAGTACTATACCAACTACCGGTCGTTCTTTACGTTAATGCTGTAACTGTGATGCAGTACGACTTAGCGTGACTTCCGTAATCCATAATTTAAATTTAAATTTTAAAAGTTTACATTCAACATTTATCACCTTCCTTGAGATGTTCATGTAGTCTTTTCTGAAATGCAATTTATTTTTCTTAAATACAATTCGCTTTTTCTGAAATACAAGTTGAAAAGCTGTTGCTAGAGACCTGTCCCTTGATCGCACTAATGCATTCGCCATAGAGGGGCACAATTCACGGAGAGACAATACGGTCTCCTATAGGTGCTCGCGATATTTTCCGCGCAACCTCGTTTAAATAATGTAAAAACTTATAATTTGTACTATGGGTATATGAATAACTGTTTTGTCTTAAAAAATTGGAATTTGTTTGTCTTTAATTCCTGAATTAAATATTTTCCAACGTATGAGAATTCTGACACATTGTAGTAATACTGGCATTCCATCTGAATGCGAACTACCAGTTAAATGAACTAAATTCATTGCGTTCAAAATAACTATGTCTAATAATGCATACTGGCAAATACAAAAGCTATTTCTTTAGGGAAGGCTAAGTACAATACAATAGATAAGTACAATACATGGAAGTGAATACACGAATCTAGAAACTTAAACCATATATTAAATAATATACAACTGTCAGATGGTTTGACTCAACATGAAGTAGATACTAATGCATAGCCTCAAAGTCTTGATTTTTATTCTGGGGAGAGTGCCTTAGATATTTTAGTTTTTGGATCAGTGAGGTCGTGATTTGGAGGCCGATGCAGGTCGCTGTTTGCATAGGTCACGCCGTTTTGTCCCGAACTCGGATGTGCTTTTTGGGTTTTCCCAGTCGTATATTGGCAGCTTTGGAACCGAGAATCAGGGTCCGCATGGAATGCTCCACGTTATCTTTTTTACTGGACACCGTCAGTAACAGCACGCAACGGGACTCACCGGACAGAGACGGTTTGAGCAGGTGCGTCAGTTTCGAATCGCGAAAGGGGATCAACTTTTCTTTCCGCTGCAATGCGTCGAACACCCGCTCCAATGAGGAGAGAGTCTTCCCGATGAATTTAGATTCTGTAGCTTTCTTGCTACGGTGGTCCAACTTGGAGAACTGCTCAAAGCCAGCTAGATCGCACAGCGTCAGCATCCCATTCGTCTCCGTGCTCAGCCCGGGACAGTTGCCATGGACACGCAGCAGGACGATGAAATGTGACCTGGAAGACTGGTCGTTGAAAACTGTATCTGATGTGCAGCGCCGCTTTTGGCCCTGGGTAATGAACTCGTTAAAGGCTTTCTGGGAGTCGACCTGATGCTCAGACAGGCCTCGGACCAGAAGCGATTTACCGTCGTCCTGTAGAGTGACCGGGTTCGGCGTTTCACTCAGTAGATCAGTGATACTTTCGTTGTAAACCTGCGCTATACTTATGCGAAATACAAAACGCCAGGATATTCGATTATGGGAGGTCATGAACATTTGCTCGATAGATCGACTGGCGATGCCTGGGTTCTCCTTTGATCCCTCCAGGGTGTATGTCTTGCCGCTACCCGTCTGGCCAAATGTGAGAATACAAACATTGTAGCCGTTCATGGCAGAGATCACGTAGGGACAGACATCGTCAAACACAGCCTCTTGCGAGGAATTTGGTGGGAATACTCGGTGGAATGTAAAAACCTTTGCTTTTGCGTCAATCACTCTTTGGCCCGGTTGAATTATTCTCACAGTGGAGTCGTTGACGAAGGCGTAGGCACAGCTTCCTTCCGGCTTGAATCGAGCCAAAATGCGCAGACTACCTTTGGCCTCAATCACCTCGTTCTGCAGCTTAATGATCTCGATGTCCTTATTCTTATCAACGTCCTGTAGTTCCGACAACATTTTCAGTTGTCTCTCTTTGTCCTCCAGTGTTTCTTGCAGACACAAGATCTGTTCATTCAACTGATCGGTGTTTTCCCGAAGATCGTTGTATCCGCGAAGCTGGCTTTCAAGGATCTGGTATTTCTTTATAGAATCATTTAGTTGAGAAATTGTCTTCTTCATATTAGCGTTGCATTGGGTCAACATTTTGCAGTCCGAACATTCGCGCTGCTTTTGTTCCCGCATCTTCCTTTTTAATTGATAAAAACGTTCAAATAAACCCTTGTACTCTTTGCCGAGTACCTTAAGCTTTTCTTGAAGGTTCTGTTTTTCTTTCTCTAACTCATCAGCCCTATTTGGATGCCTCTTCACTTCTCTCTGATCATAGCGCTTGCCTTTTAGATTTGTCCTTTCCGGAAGAGCTGTTTCTGTTTCTTCGCTATCACTGGACAATATGACCGTTATATTTCTTTTTGATTCCTTCACCGAAATATCGGATAAAACAGTAGGTTCTTTCCGATTGCGTTTTTTCTGTTGCTTTTTTGGAAGAATCCTTTTGACAGGATGTTGTGCATTAGTTTCAATCTTGATTGCCGATGATGTTGATAAAGTAATCGATTCAGTTGAAGCGTCTGGAGAGCCACCTGATAACACGTGCTCAATATCACCAGAAGCTCTCGTGTTGGTTCGATGTCTGTAAGAGCATCGCTGGCGCTCGTCATCAGTTTCCGACGAAGCAGTCGCCATTCTGATATTCGATAGGGCAGGCTGGACAGACGGCTGAGATTTAGACACAGTCGGAAAATGGCTCCTGTTTTGCGACGGTTTTGCGATTGGCTTGCACGAAGTGTCCGGACTGCGTTTTCTCCTGGACCTGGTTGACCGATTTTTGTACTTTAGAGGCGTACTGCTCTCCGCGTCGACATGTTTGTCAACATTTGCGGCATCAGATCTACCGCTGCGGAATTGGGTTGCAAAATCAGCGGTTTGACCAGACTCTGAGCTGGACCTGTGTCTTGCATACCTCCGAATAAGTTTACCAATGTCGAAACTTCTCTTTGATTTGGAATGCCTGGTAGCATTGGCGATTTGCTTTTTCGGCGGCTTGCTTTTGTGTTTTCGTTCGTTGTCGTCGTCATTATGTTCCGTGCTGGAGTTTGTCGATGAAAAAATCCAACGATTCATGGAAAATTTCAGGTCATAGACATATTGACTATATCTATTTGAATGATCAGAGGAAAGCCTTCATCGAATTGAATATAATCGATCGATAAATAACAAATAATCGTTCATTCGGACTTTTAAATAATTAGACTCCCTCGTTTGCCTTTCGTGGTTTCCTGTATAGATAGACAAAGGTTACTACCTTATATTGCATCAAACAAATTCAATACGTCGTTAAAATCTATCCATAAAAATTTCAGGTTTTCTTATATACTACATAGTAGCAGTTGTACATATTGTCTGGCCTTTCCAGCATGTACACCCTGCTCAGACAACGTAGACTGGGCTGGTTGGGCCACGTCCACCGCATGGAAGATGGTCTCATCCCAAAAGACATCCTCTATGGAGAGCTGGCATCTGTGAGGAGAAGCACTGGCTGCCCACATCTGCACCAACACCTCAATTGAGGGGAAGAAAAGCTGATGAATGCAGCGGTAGACAAGAGGGCACTCAAAAAGGAACGCACACAGATGTGATCATTGCGGAAGAGACTGTCACTCCCGCATTGGTCTCTACAGTCACAGACGACGCTGCTCCAGCAGGAGCCAGGAACAGTAGGATGCTTCACCCATGTCAACCTTGACCGACGGAGGCCTACAAACAGATTGTCTCTATACGTCAGTTGGCGAGGAAATCGTCTTCAGGGTTGATACTGAGAAGTAGTGACTTGTAGAAGTTTCATATTAAATGGTACCCCGATTCCACTTGGTACTGTATTTTGTTTCTAATAAACGCTTTATTATTATTATTATTATTTTGTAGAAGTTCAGTTTCGGCTACTTCCAATTACCATTATAGGCTGTATTTTTAAACAAATGTCTGAATATGTTTATGACGAGTGTGTGTGTATTACTGGAGGGAACAATCGTCGTTGGCATCGTCGGCGGCTGTTCCTCGTGTCCGAGTCTGATTATTTCCATTCTGTTCAGTTCAGTGGTGGGCTCGTTGATGGCTGAGCAGTCCGATTCGTACTCTAAAAAGTCGTGGGCATTTGTCACACGGAATAGTCGGTGGTGGTTGGGGTTGTGTAGCCTTCTCCTTTCTTCGTTGTCGCTTGGCGTCCAGTTGAGCTCTCCTACTATCTTCAAAAGATTCAGTCCCTGTTTTGTTGGCGGTCCGCCATCCGTTGCGTTGATTCGCTGTCGCCTCCCAGATCTTGGGGTCGATGTTAGTTACCTTGCGTGTGCACTTTAGTTGGTCTTTGTATCGTCGTAATAGGCATCCGTGGGGGCGTTTTTCTGAGCTCAGCTCGCTGAAGAGGATTTTCTTTGGGAGCCTTTGGGAGCCGTCCATACGATCCACAGGGCTTGACCACCTGAAGCGGTGTTTTATCATGGTTGCTTCAAAGCTACTTGACTTGAATCTTGAAAGGACGATATTGTTGGAGATGTAGTCTTGCCACCTGATGTTCAGGAAGCTTTCTCTGGTGGAACTGTTCCTGCAGTTTCTGCATGTCGTGGCGGTATAGGGTCCACGTTTTATCTCTATAAAGGAGGGTTGAGACAACAGCAGCATTGTACACCATCAGTTTGGTAGGGTGACTTAGATCCTTGTTCTTGAAAACACGGTCTGTGAGGCATCCGAAGTTAGAGTGTACCGCTCGGATCCTGTTCTCGATGTCTTTAGTGGATATACATTGAACAGAGAGAAGACTGCCAAGGTATGGGAAATGTTCCACACATTCTAAGTTGTTTCCTGCGATAGATATGTTGCAGTCTGGTGGACCATCTCCCGGTGCAGGCTGGGCAAGAATTTTGGTTTTGCCAATGTTCACTGTCAGTCCGAAGCTGGAGTACGCAGTACATAAGTTGTTGACCGATTGTTGCAGATCAGCAGTTGAAAGGGCTGGGGCAGCATTGTCATCTGCGTACTGCAAGTCTGTTACTTTGAGAGTATTGGTGCGATTCTTGGAGCGAAGTCGGGACAGGTTGAACAGTCCTCCGTTGAAACTTATGTCTACGCCAGGGTTGTCCGGTGGGATTTCGTGAAGCATGGCAGCGAGGTATAGAGAGAGAGCAGCGCCGGTGCGAGAACACAGCCCTGTTTAGGTCCACATGTGATTGAAAATGCAGCAGAAATGGTGTTGTGATGGGTGACACATGCCGTCATGCATTGCTTGGATCATTGTGGTCAGCGTCGCAAAACATTCCACATAGCAGCTCTAGGGACGCTATCGTGACAATCAGCGCATTCTTCAAGTCACCAGAAACGTGTTTTGCATTCCATATTTGGATGATCAAGGTGTGTAGCCGGGTCTTTAGTTGCATTCCGCCATGGTCGAGAAGTTCTACTGGCATGTTAAGGGGTCCGGGGGCTTTCCCTCTACGCATTTGTTTCAGTGCTAGTTCAAACTCGTGGAGAGTGGGGGGGGGGGGTCCGTCAACTCGGGTTGTAGTGGGTGTTGAGGCACATTCCTAAGAAAGTTGTCAGACACATGTCGGTTGACATATGAGTCCCGGTTGACCAGTGAGTTGAAGTGTTCCTTCCAGCGGTCCATGATGTCTGGGATCTCAGTCAGCAGATTAGTGTTGTCTGCTGCCATAATAGTTCCCACCGAAGTTCTTTTGGGACCATGGATCTCATTGATGAATGCATAGAAGCTCCTGAGATCTCTGGCATCGGCGTAGTGTTGGAGTTCTTCCGCTTTTTGTTGCCACCAATTTTTATGAATTTCTCGGCAAATTGGACTGACATTGACTCTTCATGCGCTAGTAACGGGTCTTCTTCTCGTTTGAAGTTGGATCATGTTCGCGGGCGATCCTGACTTTGCGCTTCACTTCGACGAGAGCAGCAATTTCCTGATCGTTGCTGTTATACCAGTCTTGGTGCTTCCTTTCTCTGTGAGCCGATGATCTTCTTGGCTGCTTCGTTGATGGCTTCCGTTGTGACTGGGTTCTGTAATTCACTGGTGTCATATTTCATTCTCATTTGATTATTATGACGGGTTCTAGGTTTTTGTTGGTGGCTCAGCTTCAATTTGGTGATGAGAAGACGATGGTCTGTCCAGCAGTCGCCGGCACCTGGCATGCTCTCCTGGCGATCAGAACATCCGTTTGTGTTGTTGTTTGATGATGACATTGTACAGAATGTGCCGCAGTTTTGATCGGGGGTGTTTCCAGGTCGTTTTGGAACGGTTGGGAAGTCGAAATTGAGAGTTAGTGATTGACAAATTCTGTTTAGCACAGAGGCCGAGAAGAAGCAGGCCGTCGGCGTTGCAGTTTCCGATACCTCCCTTTCCAAGGATGTTTTGCCAAAGACGATGGTCATTTCCCACTCTTGCACTGAAGTCTCCTAGAAGTAGAATCCTATCTCTATTTGGAATGCGGGAGATGGTTTCGTTCAGTTGTTGGTAAAAGGTTTCTTTGACATCTTCTTTGGCATCCAGTGTCGGGGCATATGCCGAGATCTAGGTAATGAAATGATTTTCCGGGAGCGGAACTCGCTTCGTCATGAGGCGTTTGTTGATGCCATGATCGCGGCGTTCTCTTGGTTCTTTCCCTTTCCAGTAGAAAGTGTAGCCAGTACCAAGCTCTTCAAGCTGGTCCTCGCCAGACACCCTTGTCTCACTCAGAGCTGCAATAGCAATGTGAAATCTGGCGAGTTCTGTTGCGACCAGTGCAGTTCTTCGTTCAGGCCTGCCCGTGTCCTTGAGGTCAAGAAGTGTTCGAATGTTCCAAGATCCAATAGTCAAGTAAGAGGTTTGAGGTTTCAAAAGGAGAAAGATGACAAGTGTTGTACGGTATACGTACATAATAGATTAGTGAAGGGTATACTAAATGGAATAGAGAGCTCTTACACGTGGATACATACCCCGAACACTGAGGAAACATATTGTACTTTCCCCAAATTAATATCCCTGTCAATAAATTAAAGAAACTTCCTATCTAGATGTTAACAGATTACAGGAGGAAGAAGAAGCGTCGGCAACAATATCAGCAAATTTTCTCTCTCTATGGTCATCAAGATGTAGAAAGTATATATAGAGCGTCGTCATCTTCCTCTACGACAGGTATAGTAACTGCCACAAAAATACGATTTACCGGAAATTCAGAGCAAAAAAGTAATATTGAAACTCAAAAGACTATGAAAGCAAATGAAATGAGGATAACACTCTAGGAAGAAAATGGAATCTGAAAGTTGCTTTTCCAATATGTTTTTGTTAAGTTTGTCTGTTTGATGTTCGCGAATTTTGTTATGTCGATGACAGTTGGTCGATGGTAGCAATTAGCGCTTTGATGCACGATTGTTTTCTACCCGTATAAGGCGTGGGTACTATGCCAAAAGCAGATTCATCTGTGAAATTATTAAACACGAAGCTTTCATTTCCTCCCGGGCAACGCCGGGTGTACCAGCTATAGTTGAAAGTAAATATAAAAAACATATTCTAAATTTCACAACCACTGATATTACAAGATGAAAGAGGAAGATAATAATAACTTATACTATAAACAGCTGATAGGAATTTTAAACTGAAACTAATTTACCGTAAGAATAAATTTAAACAAATAAAGAAAAAACCTTTACGAGAAAATATTGATTCAGAAGACGCCAAATATACCTGCTGTAGTCGATTCAGTGACGCCAAATGTATCTGCTGCCGTTGATTCTGTGACGCCAATTGTTCCTACTGTTGTTGATTCTGTGACGCCAATTGTTCCTGCTGTTGTTGGTGTTGTTACTCAAGACATCTCACTTGGGCATATAAAAGTGTCTCAGAAGGGATGCTAAACCGTTTAATATCACCTAGATGAGGCTGTGTGATTAACACAATGTATGTAAGAGAGGTAGACACCAGCAGCCCTCACCCAAGCGATACCCAAACTTTCTACGGCATTATGCGCCTCAGAAGGGTGATCTCAAGTTAACCAAAAGCCCAACTTTCACAGAACACCACGCATATACCAAAGTCTAACCAAGATGTCCTGTAGCGCGTGTATTCGCACCACCACTCAGGGTGGCCCCGAAGACAACGTGTACGTCGATTCACTGGAGGTTTCACGATTGTCCCCAAGAGAAGGTGATCAAGTGAGATGAGGGTTAGACTGCAGGTATTTACAAACTCACTTAATCACAATCTCGAAGATGTTTTAAATACTCAAAGGCAATACAGCATGTCAGACTGCTATCATAACAGCGCTAAGGACGGCCAAAGAGCACCTGCAAAAACATCATTTAATATTGCCTACTTGCTTACAGTATCAAGGGATACATAATTTGGTATCCTTGAATAGCTAAGGCTTTGCTGTTGGTGTGTACTACACAGTGTTTAAACATTCTGACGCCAATCAGCAGATATTCATATCTATTATTCATATACACCCGTTTAAGTCATATAGCTATTTTCATGAGGGAGGAATTTAAGCATTTCCTCCCGATTGAAGGTAGGTTTTCATTTGATTAAAATTATTAGCTTTTCTTGTTATCAATAATTTACAAATATGATAAAGGTATTCATTGATTAAAATTAAAATTTTAAATTATTAGCTTTTCTTGTTGTTACAAATATAGATAAACATGGCTACGAAATGTACAGCTGATGAAATCATGAAAAATGCGAAATGTTTGAAGACTCAGACAAGATATGACCGAGTGTGAAATGAATTTTGTGATTTTCATGGGCAGCCTTCATTAGAGAAAGTGACAGAAGAAATGTTTTTACAATATTTTGACGATTTGGTCAATGAGAAAAACTTTGCTTATTCTACATTGTGGTCTTATTTCTCAATGCTCAACTCGGAGTTTCAATTACGTGGTGGATATTCACTAAACGGAC
>JAUYWV010123146.1:0-20302 GCA_032274565.1 Nematoplana nigrocapitula
TAAATCAAAATTAGTTTCAAACAATCCCAAAACAGATTGTTCGAGTGGTGTTTATAAGATTCCTTGTAAGGACTGTAAAAAATTTATATTGGTGAGACTGCCCACAGTATTCCCACTCGTATTAAGGAGCATAAATATGCTATTAGAACCTTCAATAAATACAATGGTTTGTCCAATCACAATTTAAATTTTAATCACTATAAATTTTGAAGATTTGTCCTTATTATTTCATTGTAAAGATTTCAAAATTAGACATGTCATGGAATCTGCTTTTATTATTATACTCGAACTAGACTGTTGATCTAAGTTCTGGCCAAATCAGTATTCAAAAGTGTGGCTTCTCAGCTTGTGAATTCTGTCAGTTTATCGAGTACTGTTATTTTTATTGCCTGCTGTATTTTTATGTATTTTTCTCACTTCTATGATTATGGTTACAGTGTTAACTGAAACATCAGGCCAATAAACATTTTATTTTATCTTTACTTGGTGGTTCTTATTTATTATCTACAATAACTTTGTATTTATCAATTATAATGGATTTATTAACAGGATCATATTCTAATGTTTATCAAACTTCTCATCTAACCAAATTTGGTTATAAAAAGTAGAGCTGGATAAATGTAAATTTATTAAATGGATAGTTAATAATTTTTTATTATTCATTTGTCTGGACATATGAATATTTCATTATTCTTCCATATAAATGGAAGTGGTTATTTGTTCATCCAGATAGACAAATAATAGAATAGATGGATGAATAACATTCTAATTATTTATTTCTCTGGACAAATAATTACTTTACTATACAATTGTACTAATAATGGAAAGATAAAATGTGTTTCTAATTTATATTAGCATAAGAATTATGGAATGCTTTGATAAAAGAGCTTGAAATTATAGGGCATATTTTACAAGACATTATTAGTATATTTGTATATTGAAGTAGTTACTTGTCCATTTAGATATATAAATAATGGAATGTTATTTAATAATCCAGATTGAAAATTAAGTAAATATAAACTTTGGGCTAATTTCCATAGAATTTTAGGAGATATAGACACTGAAATATTTTTAAGAAGAATAGTAAAATGGCAAAATATTTCATATTTAATATCAAAGAATTAGCTAATATCATATATTAAATAAAATTTGAGGTAGAAAACCTAACTAAAGTTTTAAATTCAATTTTAACATCTTGAAAAAAATATTATAATTTATTTATTGCAAAGAAATTAGTATTACAAAAATTAAAAATTGATACAAAGTTTAATAATATACTTAGGATTTACCTATATCAACTTTGCCTATAATGACAATTTTGATACTTTTTTGGCCCTGAAGAATTGGTACCTGGCTATATATCAAGTTAGTCTATTTCACCAATTCGTCTGTATATTGTCATATTTGGCTTGTTTCTTTAAGTGTCGATATAGACCAAATCTACTATATATTTTTAAAATCTTTTTTATATTATATATAATTATAAATTATTTTTTTATTCTTATAAAACTGAAGTATATTTTTGTTATTTAGACCTTTATTTAATTTATTATTCTTGCTTATTTAGTATATTTTATATTTTTAGAATATTAATTTATTCTTTGACTTTAATGAATCATGATGCATACTATAGGGATTTTGGTGCTAGTATAGAGTCAGATGAGCACACCCTTTAGAAATACACAATATTTCTTCTTCCTCTGCCCATTTAAAACATAGTGGTGATCGTTTAAACAGGCTTAGTAATTTTGATCCCTCTTCAGGTAAATTCATCTCTTCAACACTGCTTCTCTCTTTACCAATGTTCCTGTGGGACCAACTATTGACTTTCTTAACCCATTATTGCCGCCACGTAGGATTTCCTACGTGTCAATTTTTAAATATTTTCAAACAATATCTATTATTAAATATCATTTTCTACAACTTTACTCAAACTAAACAGGAAGTAGATATATTCTACTAATTATTTGAAACATTTGTTTTCAAAATTTAATAGTGCATATTTGGCAGAAACTTCAAAATATAAAATTTTCATGTTTTTGTATGAACAGAATTTCAGCATTAATGGGTTAAATGTAAACTCCCTTAGTTAAGAATCTCTTTACCTGTTTCTATTGAGTGTCTTTTGGACTTAATTACTTTAGTTTCCCATGATAGTTTTTTTACTTTTAATGGAGCTTTCTATCAACAAAAATTTGGTTTCTCTATGGGTAATCCTCTTTTATCCAATCTTTCCAACTTTTTTCTTGAACATGTGGAATCCGAACTTTTTGGCTTTTTTCAAGGTATTTCCCCTAAGTTTGGATCCGCTATGTTGATGGTCCTAGCTTTTGTTAATATTTCTTTTAATTTAGAAGATTTTTTTGATTTTCTTAATTCCTTGTATCCTTCACTGAATTTTGCTTATGAGTGGGAATCCGTCAATTCTATTCCTTTCTTAGATGTTTTAATTTTAAAGTCCAATACTTTGCTTTTTAAAGTTTTTAGGAAAATATTTATAGTAATTCTTATTTATACTTATTTTCTTATCACTCTCTTCCTATAAAAATAGCCATTGCCAAGGTCTTTTTTAAGAGCCTATAATATTTGTAGCACTTAATTTTTAGATTCTTAAGTCTCCTTTATTTATAATTCTCTTACTAATCTACATTATCCTAAAATTATTTTGGACAAATCTTTGGAACATGCTAGGTCATCTTTCTTTCGTGTCTTCCCTAGAGTTCCTTTTTCTATATCTAACAAGTTTTTTGTCCCTTACTCTAAAAATCTAGATTCTAGTTTTTACAGCAAATGTTTTTAAAGCCTTTTAATTTTAATATAATTTTTTCTTACCTCAATAGACAATACTATTAAATATACTTTGGTTTACAATAATTCTTCTCCAGGTTTTAGAGTTGGTGTATATAAGATTCCTTGTAAAGACTATCAAGGTTTTTATATTGGTAAAACTGGCAAAAATCTCAATTTTAGAATCAAAGAACATAAAAAAGTATGTGTTTATTCTTAGCAATGATAATGGTATTGGCTGTCATGTTGTCAACTCTAGTTATTCCATTGATTTTAATAATGCTGCTTTGAATTATTCCTGTAAAGATTTTAGAATCAGATATATTGTAAAATATGCTCTCATAAATACTAATTAGAATCTCTGTTTTAATAAGATTAAGAATATCAGTTTTTATCTACTCAAAACTGGTTTGAGTAATCTAATTGTTAGCTCCACTAAATTATCTTTAAACAGTTGTCATTGCTTGCTATATTTCTTGTCATTTTCTATCTGTAATTACTTTGCTATGACTATGATCCTGAGATATGTTCGAATACCCGGCTTTTTTCAATAAATTTTCAAGAATTCTGTATGTTGATATTATTGACATATAGAAAATTTTCACTACATGTTGATAATTATAGATATTAATGTAAATTGATTTAAGGGTATATAAGAGAACTATATTTCAATTCTTCAATGGTCTAGCGGATAGTATACTGGTTCTCACCCAGGTGGACCAGTTACAGCTCCCGGTCTAGGAATTTTTTTTAAATTTTGAGAAAATATTTTTTGAATTTTGAGAGAAGTTATGTTAATAAATTAATCTAAACCAAAACTCGACCCCAATTTAATACTAATTAGTAATTATTGTATTTGATATCATTTAATTTTTAAAATTTATTCAATTTATACTGACTGTTACGTAAAATATGTACATTTTTCTCTGCACTACTGAAATCAGGTATAAGTAGTATATAATGTATATTTAGTCTATAATGCTACATGTATTAATATTATCGACATTTAGTAGTCACCTTTTTTAAAACAGTTACTAGTCAAAGTGATCACAAATTTGACCTTCGAGATCTTATATCTCTTTCTGTTATTTACTATTTAGGGTGGATAAGTAGACAATTTTGTTAGATTGTATCCAGTTCATTTCTTTCTTTTTCTTTGGCTATATACCACATTCTTTATTTTGATATTACCAGTACTAGGAATATGAACATCAACTATTTCAGCAACATCAACACAATTTCTAAACTATTATCATCAATCTATTCTTCATCGCTTAATATATCTCCATCTGGTTTGACAATAACATCTATCTCGCAATTGGCATCTTGAATTTCTTCATCTCCTTCCACTATCATTGCAACAGCCTAAGCAAGTAAAAATATTTGCCTAGTAGTCATCCCAAAATAATAAATAAAAATCACATTATTACATACACCTACAAGTTGTAAACTATATAGCACTATAATTCAAGTACAATTATATGTCACCCATAGCATAGTGGATAGAGCTGTGGACTACTAACCCTCAGGCCATGGATTCGAATCCTGGTCATGTTTTTTTATTTATATTTATATAATTATAGACATTTAATGTGTCATTTTATATTTTTGTAATTAATGTAATTAAATATTATAATACTCTTACACTATATAAATACTATCTTATACTATATATGTAAGTCAATCTGTATATATATATGTATGTATGTCTATGTTTGGATTGCCGCCCAGACCGTTGGTCCCACAGACCCAAAAATTTTGCATGAGTGACCCCCTCAACCCGGCGGGTAACATAGGGGGGGGGGGCAAGGTTGACCTATGATGAAATGGCTGTTTCGACAAAAGGAAGCCTCCCAGAGAAAATTTCATAATGCAAAAGATGCAGGGCACCTCCAAAAATGGGGGACCGGATTAGGGCAGGGTATGGGTTAGGCATGTACCCAGCAATGCGGGTACCCACTACTAGTAATATATATAACTCAATGTAAGTAATATTATAATACTTTTACTAAACTCTGTGTACACTATAATATATTATGAACTACACACTTAAAACCTATAGTCAGCATAAATATTAAAAGTGATATTGTATTGTCATTGTATGTTAATATAGCACAAAATACAACTTTGATATCATTTATGGTTTAAAGAATCTCCAATCCTTGACCCCATTCTGCAGCATTCCAAAGTGACTGATATCTCTCTTCAGAAGTCTGACATTATTGCCCCAGATGACCTGATATTCATCAAACAATTTCCAACGATTCTACCTGAAGGTGCAACTGAGGACACCATTGTTTATCAATTCTGCACCTACTAGATGGTAGATGTTTCCAAGTGCATACTGGATAGGATGGACAAGATATGGTTTGAAATTAGTACATAGTAGGTTTTCCAATTTCCATTAACTCTCCCTCATTGTGCTAGCTATCCTATGCATCCCACATTTCAGTGCCTACTGTGAACTTATCTTCTCTTGCATATAGAAGAATTGGATAGACCAGCAGATGTCACTGGCACTGACACAGTTAGGCATTTCTCGTTGAAATCGCTATTTGGAGGACATATGGATGTATGCAAAGCACTCTCTGATTCAGCATTAGACCGTCTGAAATATATATGTGCACTACAAAAATACTCATTAACTTGGGAACTAGAGATATAAATATACTTTTACTAAATTTTACTTTTACAGAGATATTAATACTTTATATATTTCTTTGATATATACTATTACTATACAATTATATCTGTTATGAGATATATAATATGTAGTTATTTTTATATACATTTTCTATTACATATTTTTTTCTCTAAATATATGCTAAACTATGGACAACTTTTACAAATTATGGACAAAATACAGATTTCTAAAATTTGGTATGAACAGGTCTATAAATTATATCAGTCGAATGCAATATGCACAATTCTCAAAACATTCTTACTATTACTAAATGATATATTTTATTACCAAGCAAGCACTCTGTTTGACTTTTAAAATGGTGTCAGGCTGAATAGCTATAAAATGTAATAACTAAGAAATATGACTTTTCTATTATTTTGATATAAAGATGACTATTTGCCATCTATATATATATAATTCACAGCCAATACTATGATATTTACTCACACCAACTATATGTACTGTTGGATAGAAGAAATTAATTTATTTACCCTACATGAATATATGATGTGCAAATAGTATATTTTTTATAACTCCCTTTCCATACAATACACAATGCAAAGTACATAGATGAAATTGCATAATTGCAAATTGCACAACAGGGTTCCTAAGTGAAAAACTCACATATTGTGCACAATTTTTCTTCACTCCACATACAGTCCTTTTCCAACTTCAGGGTGCCAACTCGTCTAGAATTTTAAATTTTTTCTGGAATTTTGTTAATAGTGTGTATAATTGAAGAGTCCCATGTATATTTTGACAATTACTTTTGTTTTTGCTAAGCACAACTATTATGGTTGCAGAGAAACAAGCGACTCTGGCATGCTGAGCTGTCATCAGGTAGATGAATTTCATTTTTATTTTACCATTCCTAAGATGGTATTTACACTTTTTCATGGAAATGCTGATGTGGAAAGAGGATTTTCAGTAAATATTTATTATCGTTTCTACATGTTTCTATATACATGTTCGTTTATATCGACTTTTATATGATCTTTTTGGCGACTTTTATATAGATTTTACATACTATTTACATTGTTAAAATAAGATACCTGACACTCTGGACACGAATATTGTACAGTATCTAATCTGTTTATGTAATAATCGTCCAATTAGAGGTCAGATGTTAATGATAATTCGATTTTCTGTAATTTTTTTATTTCTGGAAAAAATAGTTGAAAATGCGCGGGCACCCTGAACTTGGTCCATTCCCCAGTCTGCCTGCTAACCTAAAGTCCTTTCTCAGCCTAGGCCATCCTCTACCTGTGGTGCTCTCACTGCTTCTATTCATGCAACATGTTCAGCTTCCCTTAGTCTACTACATACAGTTTATTACTGTTTGTTTTACCGTCACTATCTCTCTCAACCCTTCCAGACTCTGCTCTCCATTCATTATATATATAGTCATTCAATTTATAAATATTTTATTTTTACAGTCTACAGTACATAATGGTCATCCTTTCTAGTGAATTTTCGCAAAATGTTGCGAGATTTGTTATTTAGGGCTGATGATTTCCATAAGGACGAAATGCATCCATGGATATAAAGTCATTAAGTTTAAATTTCTCCATTTGTGTAGACACTTATCGTATTACCAAGGCGAACTGCACTCTGCAATCATTTCTTTTTATTCTCATTAAAGGACTAAATAAATTATGCATGAGTTGCAGTTTTTGCATTGTCAAAGCAGTGAAGTCTGAAGTATGGAATACTAGGATATCTTTATATATTAACCTATTCTTTGATGAAACATGAGTAATTACTAACAATAACTTTCTAGTTAAAATTTTAATTGAATACTACATAATGTCATTTCTAAAGCTTTATATATATTTTTTATCAAAGAAGTTTTCGCTTAACAACCTACTAGCTATACTCACATTTGTTGACTTTAGTAGAGTATTTTTCTCCGACAGAGAAAAGGTGTTTAACCCGTCGTTTATCTCCGAAAAATATTACCTTCGTTTATCTTTGGGGTAACTCAAACAATTCAGCGTATTACTATCTGTATTTTAAAATATAATTAACACTAGTTAGTGAACCAACAAGAGCTTAACAAAAGTGATGATTTCCAATATCTAGGACAAAACGATCAGGAATGCAAAGACCTGGGCAGCAATGTGTATACTTCTGGAAATGTGGGCTTCTACAGTAAAATGAGAATTCAAATTTTTGTCACCATTGTCAAAAACATACGAATCCATGGTTTTGAAACTTGCATTCTGAATAAAACGTTAAACAATCATGCTTTCAGTGGCTGCTACACAGACTGCTCCAATATGCCCCCAAAACACCATATATTGTTGAAACCTCAAAATGGCAACAGACAAGCTGGGTGACCAGCCCTGGACTACCATTCTTCAGAAAGACGAGTCTTACAGTACCTGATGAGCTGCAAAGGTCGATGAACAACAGGGACTTGTAAAGGTGCTGACTATGAATTGGGTGTGCCTGACTGATAATGATGATAGGGATACTGTTATATTCTTAACTCAGAGTCAATAGAAACAATTACGTGTCATATAAAACCAGTGATTTACAGTGTTAATCTATCAGCTCTATAAGCCGCTTATTAACATCAAAACTGCTAACTACCGAATCTGATAAACAGTTTAGTTCAAATCAGCCAATCAGCGAGGATCACGAAACTGCCAAGCGGCAGCGATGAATACTACATGCGCTTGCATCGCCACAACACCTCCCCGCCGAGCCTGAGGGTATACCCCGAAAGCGTATTTGCTGGCAGCAAAGGCGCTCGGGTGGCTTCCTCGCGCGCTTTGATCGACGCAGGTTGTCAAGTTCATTGGAAGGTTCTTATTCCAGAATCCGTTGCTTCTTCTTTCGTTTCGGCCGCTTCGCTGGTTTGTCTTGGAAGGCTGGATCCGAAGGAATATCCACTGGAGCACTCGGAACTTGCTGCGGTGTCTTGGGATACGGTTCATCTCCCGGCTCGTAGTCTTCGTCAGACGCATACCGAGGACATAGCTGTTCCACGTATCGGCACCACGTCGGTCCTCTGGGGAATACCCGAATGTTGACACTTCGACTGCCTAGACGCGTCTTGACGATCGCTGGCACCCAACGTGGTTCCCTGTCGCGTCTTGGTCCATTGTATTGGGCGTACATTGGATCTCCAACTGCGTAGGTAGGAGAGAGCTTTGCGACTTCCTGCCGATGAGACTTGGTCGCTTCTTTTGCTTGCTTTCCCTGGGCCACGTGTGCGGGTGAAGGCAGTAGCGTGTCGATTTTCGTGCGGATTTGTCGTCCGTTGAGCTGCTCGCTTGGCGAGTATCCGCAGGATGTCGGCGTTCGACGGTACTGGATCAGAAACTCATTCAGCGCTTTCTTCGGGGGTAAACTTGACTTTCTTAGCGCTTGCTTGTAGGTCTGAACTAGCCTCTCGGCGGCACCATTCGTTGCGGGATGATACGGAGCGCCGGTCAGGTGCGTGATTCCGTGATCATTGCACCACTCTTGAAATTCTACCGACTGGAATGTGGTCGCATGTCGGTGACCAGCGTATGTGGATATCCAAAGTGAGCAAAATCTTGCTCCAGCAGATCGATTGTCGCTTTAGCCGTAATCGCCTTCGTTGCATAACTACAGGGATACTTTGAGTACGCATCGATTAGGACTAGCCAATTAGAACCCAGGATGTTGATGGCGTGATCCAGGTGTAGTCGACTCCATGGCTTCTTATGTAACATCCACGGGTGAACAGCTGGTTTTGACGGTTTGTTCTGATGTTCGGTGGAGGCCACGCATTTGCGGCAAGTATTCTCGATGTTGTCATAGATATTTGGCCAGTAGACAGCAGTGCGAGCCAGCTGCTTCATGCGCTGCACTCCCAAAGTGTCCAAGATGTAGAAGCTCCAGAACTTTGGTGCGAAGCTTCGCGGGAATCACCACTCGGGATCCGTGTAGTAGACATCCGTTGCAGACAGATAGCGAATCCTCGAGTTTGCTAAATCTCGCCAATTCCGTTTCTGCTGACTGTTCTGGTGGCCATCCTTCTCTCGTGTATCGCATGACCTTGGCGATTACCGGGTCAGTTGCCGATTCCCTGGCAGTTGACTTAACTTGTAGGATCAGGACTCGGATAGCGCAAACCAGATGAATGTCGTAGTCACTTTCTTCCCCGTCGAAGTCGTCGTCCGATCCGGCAGATATGCGACTTAGAGCATCGGCGTTGCCGTGATCGGCCGATTTGCGGTACTCTATTTCGTAGTCGAATTGACTCCGGAGTAGCGCCCAGCGTGACAGGCGAATCGCGGCTAGCGCAGGCGTCTCCTTGTGCGGTCCAAACATCGCTATCAGAGGCTTGTGGTCCGTCACAAGCGTGAATTTTTGTCCCCAGATGTACTGGTAGAACTTTTTGAGGCCGAAAACGATAGCCACTGCTTCCTTCTGAATTTGGCTAGAATTGCGCTGGGACTTGCTCAGGGTCTTCGACACGTTGGCAACCAGGCGCACTCTCCAGTTGTCGAAGCGGTGGAATAAGACGGCTCCGATTCAAATTTCTGATGCGTCACAGGCGATGCCCAGCTGTAGCAAAGGATCATAGTGGACCAGAACGTCTCCTCGCTACCCCAGTTCCAAGGTACGTCTTTCTTGGATAGACGGTGCAAGGGCTCGGCTACCGTTGACAGGTTCTTCAAGAATTTTCCGTAGACCTGTACTGAACCTAGGAAGTCCTCGGTCGTTGAGTCGTTGCAGGAGGCGACGGAGATTCTGCAGGTGGTCTTTTGCGTCCTTGCCGCTAACCAATATATCGTCCATGTAAACTGCAACGCCGCGCAGGTCGCTTGTAAGCTACTCCATTATCTCCGAAAAATACCCGGGTGCTGACTTGATCCCGAACGGTAATCGCAGTTGTAGTAGCACTCCGCGATGTGTGTTCAGAGCTAGCTGCTTCTGACTGAGCGGTGCTAGTTGAACCTCATTGTAGGCATCCGCGAGGTCGATTTTGGTGAAGCAATAAGCTCCTCCCAGCTTTCGAATCAGGTCTTCTGGAAGAGGCATCGTATGACTGTGTGTTTCCAGCTGGGGATTGACCGTAACCGAATAGTCACCGCATACCCATATTTTAGACTTTGGTTTGCCAGGTGTAATTGCTTTCCGAACAGGAACCACGCGTGTGCCGTACTCGCAGAACTATACTGGCATCCAGACACCTCGTTTGATACCATCATCGTAGGCTTTTCTCAGGTCCGGTCCTCTTGAAGCGCGAATGGTACCGGCCTCGCTTTCTTGAAGACCGGTTGCGCCTCGGGCTTGAATTTAACCTCGAGTTCAAAGTCCTTCAGGCATCCGAATTCGTCCTTCCACAGATCTGGGTACTCATCACATAGCTTCCGACAGGCGTCTTGTATCCCCTTGTCAACCGGAAGATTGTCGAAGAAGCGTTGACTTGTCGCTTAACCGTTTCAAATACTTGGTAGACCGAGATTCCCAAGCGATCCGTTGCTGCCCTTCACAACAAGTTTAGATCTGGAACCGTATAGACGATGTAACGGATGTCGTGCTTGAGTCCTGATCCCGGTAACGTTGTTGTTCCTGTGAATGTACCCAAAACTGGCATGTCGTGTTTCGTTGCTGACTCATAGCGCCATCGAGGCTCCGCCAGCTTTGGCTTGCCCAGTTTTTCCCAGAAATCCTTCGTGATGAAGTTTCCTTTCGTTGCAGTGTCCATCTCAACAACGTGGTTGATTCCTTGGATTTCGATCGGCTCTTCAAGTTTGGGCAGTAAATCGTCATCACCATGTATCATCTTGACCAGCTCGTGGGAAATCTGCTTCACAGTCGTCGGGCGTCCTTGGCTTCTTTCATGCAAGCGAATTTAATGTGGCCTTGCTTCTTGCAGAAGTTGCATGTAGCATTCTTGAAGTGACATTCGTTGGCCTGGTGATTTTCCTTGCCACAGCGGTAACATTTGAACGGCGACTTGGCACCCTTCTCCTTCGGCTACGGGCTTTCTGGATAGGTCTGTGCTCATTGACCTTGTTCACGGACACGGACTTCGCACCGTAAACAGTCTCTTTTGCAACGCGCGCGGCATCCTCAGTCTCGATGGCGATATTCTCAGCGCGTGCGGAATTCAGTTCATAATCTTTCACCTTGAACAGATCGTCTTCAGGACTGCTTCGTTGCTGACCGAGCAGATGAATCGGGTCTGGAGGGCTTCGTCCTGGGGGTCTTTGATCGACCTGAAAGCATAGGTTGTTGCATCTTGGCGTATCCTGGCAGCAAGTTCCTGCATGGTTTCGCCTGGTTTCCGCTGCATTTCGCTCCAGAACTTGAATCGTTCACATTCGAATGATGATGTAATCAGTGATCTCGTCCATAGTGAGCTGGTTGATGTCCTTTGGCGGTGAATGCTGTGAGGCGAGGTTGGCCAGAAGTTGTGGAGGTCGGGCCGCGATACAGTGTCTGAATCGCTTCTATCTTCTCCTGGTGTTGGTGTTGGAGATCCTCCTTTTTGCGTTTATGACGTACGTTCTTCACCTGACTTGCGTTGTTCCCAAATGTTCTGCCATTTGGTTCTGCATCAGACTGAATAGCTCCGCCGCTTCAGACATGGCAGTAGGTCAGTTGCAACTTTGGTCGTAATGTCAGCTAGAAAGTTGATTCTGCTCGCGACGCCAATTAATTACTCTGTTTTTTTATATTCTTAACTCAGAGTCAATAGAAACAAACGTGTATTAAAAACCAGTGATTTACAGCGTTCATAGTAATCAGCTCTATAAGCCGCTTAATAACATCCAACACAGCTAACTATCGAATCTGATAAACAGTTTAGTTCAAAATAGTCAATCAGCGGAGATCACTAGACTGCCAAAAAGCGGCAGCGATCAATACCACTTGCGCTTGCATCGCCACAAAAAATATTAAGGCGCTGAAAGGCTATAACATCCATCGAATTACGAGGGAAGCTTGCAACATAATTTTCTGGAGAAGAAAAACTACCACGGATCTCGCCAGGAGTCAACCACGACTTAAATGACAGCACAAGGTGACAATAGGTGATCATCAACTATATATTTCTATCGATCAAATTGTCCTTGCCACTTGCTTTTTTGCAAATAAAGCTATTTATAAATCAACGAGTTATTCTTTAGGGATGACGACGCATCATTGGACTTAATTCGTCGTTCTGAATATGGCTTTAGATGATTTTCTTCATGGGTTGTTTAAATGAAGAAAAGTAATGTTACATGTGGCAACAACACAAATATTTTAACTCGTGTTTAATTTTCTGGGAAATACATGCCATCCATAATCAGACAGGTACTTTAACTGTTCTTTAAACTATCCCATTATGAAATTGAATGCACAATGGAAATTATGTTATACACGTTTAAAAACAATTTATATTTGAAATAGATGTGTACCATATCGGCATATGTAAAATTAAGTCTCTGGCTAGAGTAGAGCACAAAGAGCAGTAGACGCCAGACGGTAAACCATAAGACGGGTAGTACTAAAAAGTAAAGAAGTAAGCAGCTATCAAAAATAATTATTGACCTGATGGTTGATACGTGCACCCATGTTTTGCAAAATTAATTCATATATACTATTACTATTAGATGATTCCCATTTAGTCGTTCATTTTCTTCTTGATTTTAAGACTAAATTTTAAGACTCAACCAGCCAGCTAGTAGTAGTAGAAGTAAACAAGCATCTGATATTTATCTAGGTGTGAAAATCTGAAATAAATCTTTACATTATTTGCAATGAATTATTAATTATTTACCTGAATAATATTAGTATCTCAACTTAATTATAAGTTTAAATATATTTTAAACCTTTAGCTTTGTTGGCTTTGTCTGTATTTACAGATTTTAGCTTTGCTGCTAATTTTGTAATCTATATGAAATAGAAGTAGCCACTAGCTAGCAAGGAAATCTGCATCAAAATCCATAAAAAAGGTTTAAAATAAGTATCTAAAATTAAATGACTTATGACCTATGAGTCATTCCAGCAAAAATGGTCCAATTTTTGGAAATTTTGTGGCTGATGAATTTAGAATTGGCTAAACTTTGATGTATAGAATAATTGTAACCCAAATAGGACAAATCTCTAATATTTTTCAAAAATATTGAATAGCATTTAAAATTTTTTTTTAAATTTTTAAATTTTAAGTGTCAACTGACAAAAGAATACATTTTTGATTTGTTATAACTTTTTTCTATATACTAGGAAAAACTAAAAAATCACACATGTTGTAAGATGGTATAAAATCTATATTATTACATAATATAAACAATTTCCAAAATAACAGAAAAAATATTTCAGGTGTCAAAAATGTTAAAAAAAATCTTGAGGCTGCATAACTTTTTATGTCATTATGGAATAATTAAATTATATACTGCTGATAGAGGGTTACTAGACTAACACAAATATCAAGTATTTCCTAACAAACAAAGTAATTACACTCAGTCAAAGTTTGGAAAAATAGTCATATGCATATATATAATCACACAATACTACCTTATGTAAATATATATTTAACAATTTTTTTATCTTAATCTTATATTTATATACACTATGTATAAAAGTGAAACTAACACAGGAAATCTGTATACTTAAACACTTATTTACATATTTACATAAACATAATTAAATGCACAATTGTTAAATATATATAGTTCTGTAAATTTTGTTTAATAGTAATATCTGTTAATTTGTCTAGTAAGTAATGGTTACATATGGGACATAATTGCTATATACTTTAGTATTTAAATAATATGTTCTATTATAATTTAAATTATTTAGGTACAACTTATTATTACTTTAGATAGTTTGTATAAATATTAGTATACTGCTTACTGGTGAAACAATTCAAATAAAAAAATTTAATTTTAATAGAACATATTATTTAAATACTAAAGTACATAGCAATTATGTCCCATAAGTAACCATTACTTACTAGACAAAATAACAGATATTAATATTTATCCAAATTTACATAACTATACATATTTAACATTTAATTACATTTATTTAAATATGTAAATAAGTGTAAGTATACTGATTTCCTGTGTTAGTTTCACTTTCACACATAGTGTACTATATATAAATAGAAGATCAAGATAAAAATTATTAAATAAGGTAGTATTGTGTGATTATATATACCACATGACTATTTTTCCAACTTTAACTGAGTATAATTACTTTATATTTACTAGGAAATTCTTGATATTTGATATTTGTGTCAGTCTAGTAAACCTCTATCAGCAGTATTCAATTTAATTACTTCCTTATTGACATAAAAAAGTTATGAAGTCTCAAAATGTCAAAAAATGGGCTCTGAAATAATTTTTGTGGTAATTTTGAAATTATTTATATTATGCAATAAAATAGATCAGTACCATCTTAGAACATGTGTGATTTTTTTAGTTCTTCCTAATACATAAAAAAGGTAAAGTAAATTAAAATGGTGTTAATTTGTCTAAATTGGCATGAAAAATAACCCCCTTAAACCAACGCCGAAGATGACAGTTTTTCACATATATTGTACATAAATAGAAGATCAAGATAGTTTTTTTTTAATTTACGTTGAGAGAAATTAGTATTGCGTGGTTATATATAGCATTTATGATCATTTTTCCAAACTTTGACTGAATGTAATTATTTCATGTTTGCTGTGAAATACTTGACATTGTTTGCTGTGAAATACTTGACATTTGATATTTATGTCAGTATATTAACCCTCTATAAGCATTATTAAATTTAATGATTTCTTTATTTATATAAAAATGTTATTAGGCCTCAAAATGTCAAAAAATCAGTTTTATTAAACATTTTTGACACCTGAAATATTTTTTCTGTTATTTTGGAAATTGTTTATATTATGTAATAATATAGATCAGTACTATCTTACAACATGTGTGATTTTTTAGTTCTTCCTAGTATATAGAAAAAAGTTACAATAAATTAAAAATGTGTTCTTTTGTCAGTCGATACTTTTTCTGGTCGAAAATAATCCATTTCAATGGCCTTTAAAATCAATGCTGTTCAATATTTTTCAAAAATATTTGCGTTTTGTCCTATTTGGGTTACAATTATGCTATACACCAAATTTTAGCCAATTCTAAATTCATTGGCCACACCACCTGACCCATTTCTGAAAGAGTTATTCTCATTTCATATATAATCATATACTAATATTAGTATATACTACATTAATGTAGTACATAAATATAATAATTTAAAATATCTGCAGCATGTTTAATAAAATAAGATATATTTAAAAATAAAATTCACTTTCAAAATTTATTCTGTTTTGTCCAAAAATTTAAATACCCTAATTTAATTATAAAAATATAATATTTAAATATTAAAAATTTAAAAAATGACTTATTTGTTATTGCTATTACTATTAGTATAATTACACATCATATTTCATTACTAAAATAGCAATATTTACCTTTACTTATATTATTCTAATAAAATATTTATAATTTTTACAAAAATGCTTCTAGACTATTTCTAATATTACCAAACTAGGTCCCTTTTTTCTGTTTACTCTAGTAAATTAAACTATATATAAAACAATAGATTTTACTTTACTAATAATTTTCCTTTTTATTTTATCAATATTGTTTGTATAAATCAAAATTTATTGATCTTTAAATTTTGATTTTTTGTCAAATTTTTTCTTATAATTTCAATGTTAATTAATGATTAGATTTTGGCTCCTTATTAAGCTTTTTTTTTGGCTACTTTTTGGATATTTGAAAATTTTTTGCATAAATTAAGTTATACTTAACCAAATTTGATGATTTAAATATATATATATTACAATCATAATTTTTTAATTTCTAGATTTCTGTGAATTTACCTAAAGCTTAAATTTTTATGCCTAACGCTACCAGGATCTCTTAAAGGTATATACCATTGAAATCAGCATAAAATTGGGTCAGAATAGTACATAACATTAATCTGCCAACTAAAATTAAAAAACAACATTAAAAAAATATTTTGATAAAATCTAATTAATAATCAATAATTCACTATCCAGATCTATTCTCCAAAGTGTTATAGAAGTAATGTAGAAATTATATTCTCAGAGGGTTAATCATTTTTTAAATATACCTTTTATTTTTGTAAGTTGGTACATGTGAAATTATTATATGTTACTGGTTATATTTAAAATATATTTTGATATAGATATATGTAACTTTATAGTATAACTAAAATATTATTTGTCCTATATACTGTACTAAAAAAAAATATATTTAGAAAAAAAGTATTTAATGCTATTGAAAATATATTTAAAGTTACATATTTTTGACAAAATTCCATTTTCCGGACAGATACAAAATCAATACCTAGTACCTGCAGTGATATAACTGAAAACATAAAATTAAAATATTTTGAAGATCTTTTTTATAATAATTAAAAATGTTCAATAATTTTGATTATAAATGTATGAAAATAATAATCACTTTTTATTTTTTAATTAAATACTTTAAAATATTATTAGACCTAAGCTTTGATAAAGAAAACAACAGATTATAATTAACTAGCAGAGGGCACCGGCGTTACTGGGCAATAGAATAGTCCGGTCCCCCATTTTCGGGGGTGCCCTGCAACTTTTGTTTTATGAAATTTTCTGTGAGAGGCTTCTTCCTGAAACAGCCATCCATTTCACACCATTTTTAGCCTCCATGACCTATGTCATGTTAGTCCAGGAGGCGGGTTTGGCACTGCTCTGGGTTTTACTTTCCCTGGATGCCGAATTCGGTCACACTTGTTCAGGAGGTGGGTTTGGCGCTGCTCCGGGGTTTCATTTTCCTTGGATGCCTGAGTTCAGTCACGCTTGTCCTTGAGGTGGGTTTGGCGCTGCTCCAGGGTCTCACTGTCCCGGGCTTGACTCGTGGTGCGTGCTTTGCAATTTCTTTTGGCAAGCTGAGATTTTTTAGTGGCATTGTCGCTGGTTTTGATCAGAAAGTGACGATTTGCGAACAATTATATATAGGACTAGCAGTGGGTACTCGCATTGCTGGGCAATAGAATGGGGCACATGCTTAACCCTAACCCTAACCCTACCTTAGTCTTTTCTTTTATGAAATTCTCTGTGAGAGTCTTCTTTCTGCCAAAAACGGCCATTTCACACCGTTTTTAGCCACCTCGACCCCGACCTCGCCCCCCTATGTTACCTGCAGGTTTTAGAGGGTCACCCATGCAAATTTCCGGGACGCTGGCACCAACGGTCCGACTGCCCACCCGGAACAAAAAAACTGCACAATAAAATGCCTATTTCACACCGTTTTTAGCCTCCTTGACCTTGACAACGACATCAAAGGATGCCCTAGCCCCCCTTTGTTACCTGCAGGGTTGAGGGGGTCACCCATGCAAAGTTTCAGGTCACTGGCACCAACAGTTCGGCTTCCTTCTGCCCAAAACGGCCATTTCACACCTTTTTTTGCCTCCTTGACCTCAACTGCTTGACTTCGATCTCGGAGGTCGACCTTGCCCCTCTCATGTTGGCCGCACGACTGAGACGGTTAACCATGCAAAGTTTGGGGTCGCTAGCACCAATGGTCCGGCCGCCTTCTGCCCGAAACAGCCATTTCACACCATTTTCAGCTACCTTGACCTCGACCCTGACCCCTTGACCTTGACCCCGAACTCGCCCCCCTATTTTACTCACATGGCTGAGGGGGTCACCCATTCAAAGTTTGGGTCGCTGGCACCAATGGTCCGGCCGCCTGCCCCGAAACGGCCATTCCACACTGTTTTTAGACTCCATGACCTCGACCCTGACCCCTTTGACCTCGACCCCGACCTCGACCTCAGAGGCCGACCTCACCCCCTATGTTACCCGCAGGGGTGAGGGGGTTACTCATGCAAAATTTGGGTCGCTGGCACCAACAGTCCGGCCGCTCATCCGGAACATACATACAGACAACTTGACAAATATATATAAGATAATAAATAATAAAAAAACATTTTGGATAATGGAAAATTAAAAATGTTTGAAAACCAGAAATAAAGCTATTGTCACAATTAAGGGCCCGGATTGATACGGTACCCTATGCGGTAATTGAAAAGAAACAGATATAAAAAAACTCACTATATTTAATTAATGCGGAAAGTTGAGAAAAGTTTATCAAGGAAAAACAACTCAGCTCAGGTGTCACCAATTGACAAAAAAACGCGTGGCCTCTCCGTCGTATGAGTTCACGGTGATGCTCGCTGTCGAACGAGTTCGAAGTACTGGGCGCTCTGACCCGACCGTATCAGGGTGCTTGTCCAAGTCTTCGAAAAACTCCAGCCCGGACGTGATGTCAACGTGCACACGGTGATGCTCGCTGTCGAACGAGTTCGAAGTACTGGGCGCTCTGACCCGACCGTATCATTGTGCTCGTCCAAGTCTTCGAAAAACTCCAGCGACCCACCACCACGTCACCTAGCAGTATTGTATCACTTGCTACCGTCTCGCCATTGCCATCACCACCGATCAGCACCACTCACGCAGAGCTCGCCTCAACAACTCCGACATCGATCACATCTGAAAATTCAGCCGGCGACAAAACCGCCGATCAGCACCACAAACACCACTTACGCGAAATTTGCGCCAATAACTCAAACCAGAAAATTCAGCTGGTGACAGCTATTTAGAAACAAAAAGAAGCAAAATATAATAGTAAAACAAGTAAAAGTAAAACAATAGGAAAAATGAACAATGTGGTCATATGATTACTTCATTTGTAGAAGTATAAAACTAACTTTATATACTTTAAAAGTTTATATGAATAATTGACAAATGTCTGAGAGTAATGCAAATCAGTAAAAAAACGGTTTGGATTTATGCATGGGAGAAGCACAAATAATGAAATACATGCACCAAGATTGTTTATAGAGAACCCATACATAATTACATTATATTTTCACAGATCTATATAAAGAATACAATAGTAGAATCTAGGAAGAAATCTAGAACTATATAACTATATACAACTAATGCACATGTAGAATCTAGGAAGAAATCTAGAACTATATAACTATATACAACTAATGCACATGTACCAAAGCTGCACAATGTGGGCCAGATTTGAGGTCAATATTATACCAAGCCTCACCACTCAGTCACTTCCATTGAACTGCCTGCCATTTAATGAGAAAATACTTCTTATGGGATATAAAGATCACCCTGTACACAGATACATGAGGTGAACAGAGAATAAAACTGTAAGAATGTATACAACAAGCAATTTGGGGAATGGAAGTTACTAGGAAGTAGATAGTACATTAATGCAAAAAGAAGATCAAGAAACAAGGGTAATACTATACGTAACTATTGAGGAAGCAGTGGACTTCAACAAAGAGAGAGAGAGAGTGGGCGAAAAAACATTCCAACAGGATGAAATAACTGGAGTTTTATAATAGTTGGGCTATCATTTTAAGATAGTTCATGGGTAATGGTTTGATCAGCCAAGGTTGCATTATGAAAAACTGCAATGATGCTTTGTTTCTCCGTGGATCTGAGGCATAAAGCAAATAGTTTAAAAAATGTAAAAAGGATGTCTTGCACGAGTGACCTCATAACAGTCATTCTAACTTTTGGCGCTCATGAGGAAGGATGGCATGTTTAAAACATTGGCCAGTTAGAATATACTAGTAGGATTACCCGTATAATGTGTGGCTATAGCGAGCTCTGTACACATATGGTGTAATGACCCCTCCCCTGTATATGTGTGTGACAAACCTATCCATTGTATACGTATGAACGACCCCTCCCCCTGTATAGAGTGAGACTGCCAATCTGGCTTGGTGGCTGGCGTCTGACTCGTTCCTATTCATTCCTTCTTCTGTATCTCTCCC
>JAUYWV010123147.1:0-11610 GCA_032274565.1 Nematoplana nigrocapitula
TCAAGTAATTGCGGAGGGTGGGTCGGGTGGAGCCCCCCCCCCCCTCGATCCCGTCAATATCCCCGGAGCCCCGGGGCAAGACGTGGTGTGAGCAGAAGAAGAAGAAGAAAAGATGGACATTAAACAGAAGGAAATGAAGTACACATAGAATGGGGAAAAGTAAAATGAAACAATCTGCCTATCGCTTATCTACCACGTTATAGCAAGATAAAAATATTGTAGTGATCGATAAATTCAATCAAAAGTAACAATATTTAAATTCTCATTTTCAATTGACGCTTTCTAATTTTCAAATAAACGTTCTCATTTACAATTGACGCTTTCTCATATTCAATTGACGCTTTCTTATTACCATGTGACGCTTTCTTATTTACATCTGAAAATGGTGTAGTAGTTTCGAAGTTTATCAAAAATATGTGTTCCTCTACCATAGCTAGCCAACCGAGTCCCGCATTACCCTTTTGCGCCTCCTTGTCCAGCAGTTCGTCCAACAGCCGCTCCCGAACTCCATGCGACAGAGTGGCAATCCTCGCCGGCAGGGCTATTGTGTGATGCTCAGCGACCACATGGCACCGGAAGCGGCCCTTGCGCTGGCGCAGCCCGGCAGCCAGTTGACGCCGAATATCTCTGGCCACATCGGGACTCAGTTTGTGCATCAATCGCTTCCGCTTCGCCGCCCCACTCCCACTCGCCGCGCTCGTGTTGGCCTCGAGTTGGCTGAGAATCAGGTTGATGACGGAATCGCACCGCGAGCCGAAGGCCAGCCGGGCCAGGGTCATGTCGGGTTCGAGGCCGAGATCGATCTGATAGTCAGCGAGCAGCAGGTAGTCCCGCTTGGAGGTCTTCCGGCTCAGGGAGCCCTGGTTGAGCAGGTAGGCCTCCACGGCTTCCAGATCACCGTCCACACTGCCCCGACAGGCGTTCAGCCACAACCAGTCTGGACGGCTGACGCGTTGCCTCACCTGCGAACAGTAGGACTCACCATCATTGTGGACATGTGAAATAGCTACTCACATTGGGCTGGGAAACAACCTTCACCTCCCCTGTATCATGAAAACGAATGCAGAAAAACATACTCTGAACATAACTGTGCAAGGAACAAAGTTGGAAGAGGTTATCACATTCGTCAAATACCTGGATTCTACTACCACGGAAGACGGAACGGAACGTAAAACACAGAGACAAAGAGGAGAATTGCAATTGTTCTAAGCGATATTTCAAAGCTGAATAAGATATGGAAAGACAGTAAAATATCCATGAAATAAAACATCTATCTTCTCAGAGGGGAATTGTATAAAAATTGCTTCAAAAGTGATCCCACGACCGGACTTATTCAAACTGGTTCTTCTGCTGCTTTCTTTGCTTCATCGGCTATTTTTCTGTTCCTTATTAGTCTTGCTTCTTCTTTTTGTCTGCTTCCGTTATTTATGTTTTAGTTTCTTCCTTGTCTTTTTCTTGATACTATTTTTATTCTTTCTGCTTCTTTTGTCTTACTAATATTCGGTCTATTTTCCCGCATTTCCTACCATTTCTGCTTCTTCTTGGTGTTTTTCATTTTGCTTACCTTCTTTCTTTGGCTATTTCTACCTTTCTCTCTCCCCGCTTTTTTACCTTTTTTTCTTTCTGCTTTTTTCTAGCCGATATTCTCAGCTTGTAGATTTGCCATTTTCTGCTCCTTTTTCCCATTTCTGGGTTTTACGAATTAATTTTCTACTTTTCTTTGCTACTGGGTTTTCATCCTTAAATGACACTTTCTAACCTGGGTTTTGGTCTACTTCTTTGCTATTTCTTCATTGTTCTTCTTTCCATTTCCCGCTTCTACTTGTTATTGTTGTTTATTCTCGCATTTCTTTTAATTGTTTCGTTATTTCAGATTTTCTTTTCGATTTTGCTTTTTCTCCTCATCCTTTTGCGGATTCTTTTGCTTATTCATGCTGATGTTTTTTCTCTACAGCGATGTAAGAAAAGTAATCATCATAGTGTTTAAAAAGAAGACAATCAGTTACATGTACTTTGTAGCACTTAATAAATCACGAGGGAAAGTCGAAACGCGGAAATGTACCTCACAGACGACAGTTTAGTTCACACATCATATCCAAAGTGATCGATGAACATTATCAGCTGTATAAAAAATGAATTATTCTTCAGAGTTGCTCGGAAGCAGGGGCTAGCCCAACAATATAAATAAAGACGTAAACACAGGGTTGCTACGGCTTATTGAAAATCAAATTCCAGTCTGACTTTTCCTAGGATTTTCCATAACCCGTTTTATCCTATTTCTCAGATTTGACAACAAACTAAAAGGCGGTAAACAGTCACAGGTTTGATCATAGATTTACAAGCATATAATTAAAAATTAGGCACTTTTTTCTTATTAATATTGAGGATAAAACTCAAGAAAAGTAAATAAAGCATGACTAGGCTTAGTGAACATCAACCATGTAAAGGAAAGGAGAAGACTGTCACCTGTCGCCAAGCCTCCTCCGACCCGCCATGCACCACCTGCTGTTGATGGTGCAGCGCTTCCGATGAGGAAGCCTCAACTGCGTTCGGTTTCTCCTCCTCCCTCGATCGGCAGCACATAGCACAGCGCTTGCTCTTGGGCCAATTTTCAAAGGTACACACCGAACAGTTCCACTTCTGCAGCACATTGGCCACGGTGATGCCCAGAGAGGCCGCTTCCCCGTCAACGCCGCCTGATCCCGTCAAGGCGGGAGGAGGAGAGGGCGAATGACGAGTTGATGAACCGATGCCACCGCCACCACCTCCTCCGCCTCCTTTGCCGCCTCCGCCGTTCCGTGAAGTGTGACACTGGGTGCATTTGCGCGATTTGGGCCAATTGAGATAGGTGCACTGGAGACAGGGCCACTTCTTCCTGCCTCCATCAACGACACCTTCCCCCGCACCCACCGAGACCAGGTGATCTGGGCCCACCTGCTCAGGTAGCGGGGGGCGAATCACCAGCATCTGCTCCTCGATACGCGGCGTCGTCTGGCGGGGCAGCAGACAGATAACGCACTTCTTCGACTTGGTCCAATTGTCATAGGTGCAGACTGGGCAGGACCATTTTTTCTGGCTGTTCATCCCACAGAGAAGGCGATTGGTTCGGTGCGGTCTGGAAAAAACGATGCACACATCGATTGGCCAAGAACTCCAGCCTTGCTAACCCCTTTTGCAGAACCAGAGCGAACCTATACATAGATAGTTTAGTATTTCACTTTGTGTTTCTGCCAAATAAATCGGATTACGCAGCATAGCTATATTAAGCTAGAAGCGACATTACTCTGATTTAATATGACTGACTAGCGCACACACAGGAGCCGACTTAGTATGGCAAAAATGCATTAGAAATGCGGAGTATTGATTTTTAAAGCCGCGCGCAATTGAAAATCGTCTATCTCCGCCATATATTTTGCCACACTAGTGACAGCTTCTATTACGACACATGCAAAATGGCGGCGTGTCAGTTCTAGTTATTAATAACAAATCCGATTTCTATGGTTTCTGCCCTTTTTTCTCTATAATTGGAAACAGGTACATTTAATATACTTTGTGTTGGCTCATTTTGTGCAATTATGGCGGTACAAATGATAGCAATGCGTTATCCATAAAATCATTTTCCTGACTACTTTTTAGTTGACATATATAACACTTATTGGGACAATTCACATTCAATTCGAAAATAAAGCCAAGCTCAAGGAGAACATTTACTACATTTACAACCAGTTTCTGTTTATCATTTTGTCTTGTTACTTTGTCGTGAATTTTAAATGCCTGAAGTAAAAATGCTGCATAATTGAAACCAGTTACCAAAATAATAAATGCTTACATTGAGCTTGATTCCACTATTTTTTTACTTCATATTAGTTGTTCAAATATGTCTACCTGATCTGCCTAGTTCATATTTGTTAACCATTTGAAATAATTAATTATACGCTGTAGCTATGATAAAATTTGAATTTACAAATGCTAAAATGAATAGCTTCAGTCATTGTGATAATTATAAGTTTTAAATACCTTAAATTACAAGCTGTAAAATAATTTTATGTATCTGAAAATTATTTATGTCTCAATAAATGAATTTGATCAATTTACAGTTTATTTATTATTAAAAGTAATGTGGGTCTTTTGATATAATAGAGCAAATAATTATTACATGTATAATTTATATAGATTGGTGTAAAAGTTACTAGAAAAATGAATTAAACATTTCAAATATAGTTTGATTAATATGATTTTCAATTGTTATTTATGTGATTATTTCACTTATAGATTTGAGCTTCACTCGTTACATCAATGTGTTTTAGTGTTTAATATTACATAGCTTACACAATGGCTGTAATGACCTTCCAGTTATCAATGCTTAGTATTAAAGTCATATAAGCTATTAGAGTCATTCTAGGAATTAAAAATCGTGAGCATAGTTTCTGTATTGCGTCTAAGCACAAATTTAATAGTGCTGTTAGCTAAATTCAGTGACATTTTGAAGGTGGGTATATACTTCACAGCCCAACCATCAGAAATTATAATAATAAATATATACAGGGCTGGCCAAAAGTTACTGGACTATCCATTCTATTACCCAGTATTATTTGTAACTTCCAATTCTATTTTTAGTGAGAGCGGCAAATTAATGCTTGTAGAAAGCTCAGTTTGTTTTCGCATTTCCTCACGTCACTTCATATTCAAATTTAAATTTCGACTGCCTCGTAAACAACTTTTACGTAGGCTAGCAGTTAACCTACTTTTAGCTGGGGCGTGTCTGGCATTATTTGTATTTCTATTTACTAGAATGTAGCGTAGGAAATGGTATATCAGTTATTATCAAGTTATAATTTATCAAGTTATTATCAACAACAAGTTATCATCAACAACAATGGAATGTAGTCATGAAAAGTGTTCAAAATGCATACCATCAGCATCTATACAAAGTTGACACCTATCAGCTGCACTTCGGCATACTTTTTCACAAAGATCGGGTTTGTTGTTTATGTAAGTGAAAAAATAAGTAATTCTTTCTTTCATAGCATTCACGTCTGCCAACCTTTCTTTATGTACATAATCTTTAGCCATCCCCCAAAAGAAATAGTCCATTGGGGTAAGGTCGGGTGACCGTGCGGGCCAATCCACTCTGCCGCGTCTCCCTAACCAGCGGCCAGGGAATGTTTCATCAAGATAGTCTCTGACAACGGTTGCGTAATGCGGTGGCGCACCATCCTGCTGAAAACACAATGAATGAAAGTCATCACGCTGCTGTAACAGAGGTATGATTTCTTTTTGTAACACATTCAGATATTTGGGACCCGTCAATGTTCGGCCATCTAAGAAAATGGGACCAATAACTCCTCTGCTAGAAAGGCCACCCCAAACAGAGACACCGGGTTGGTTCAACTGCTGTTGGAACGTAGCATACTAATTAGTTGTAGCGTAATAAACACAATTATGTCTATTGCTGTGTCCTGAAAGTTTAAATGTTGACTCATCCGACCAGATAATGTTATCTAGAAGTTCAGGAGTTTCCGTGCATTGATTATTGAACAATTCGCAGAATTGCAACCGCCTATCACCGTAATCTTCAGTAAGCCCATGCACCAATCGTGGAGTGTAGCATTTGAATCCGAGTTTCTTAATTAAGCGTCTCAGTGAAATTCTGGCTATTTCCAGCTGTCTCGATGCACATACAGCTGAAGTTTGAGGCTTCTCTACAAAGAATTGCACCACCAAATCGAGATTTTCCGCTGTAGAAACACTGAATGGTCGCATCAGACGAGAAGCATCATGCACGGTCCCCGTTTTGTTAAATTTGTCACATAAAGAAAAAATAGTTTTCCGATTTGGCGGAGGTGAATTGAAGAATTCTGGCCATGTTCTGATGACATCCATGCAATTTGCAGTTTTCCAATACGTTTTTAACATATGGATTTTCTCTGGAACAGTCCTACGCTGCATGCTAGTAAATAGAAATACAAATAATGCCAGACATGCGGCAGCTAAAAGTATGTCAACCGCTAGCCTACATAAAAGTTGTTTAATATGAGGTAGTCGAAATTTAAATTTGAATATGAAGTGACGCGAGAAAATACGAAAACAAACTGAGCTTTCTACAAGCATTAATTTGTCGCTCGCACTAAAAATAGAATTGGAAGTTACAAATAATACTGGGTAATAGAATGGATAGTCCAGTAACTTTTGGCCAGCCCTTTATATATATATATATATTATATATGTTATGTTTTATGATTGAATAACAATATTATATTTCACTGATATCTCTAAATTCTCTTAACCGCGTGTAAACTTATATATCATACTACTATTCAAGTTCAGTAGAAAAGTGTAAAAAACAAGGAATAGCCAATTTAAAAACACTTTTGCACACATTTAAAACTAAACATAAAGCATAATAGAGAACACATTCTAGTCCGTCAAGAAAACAATAATTTGTTTTAGATCTGTCCCTGTTTTTAGGCGTTCTAAACTTTACATTATGCTTAAACGTTTGCTACATATGAGACCCAATCATTATGCCTACATATTAAGTATAATGGATATATTGTTATGCTGATTTTAAACATTTGTAGCCGCTTTGAATGACAGGGTAAAGGTGCCCTGTCCAACATAGTGGTTACGTAGTGAAATTGACTAATCAAAACGCCCTGCGAGGCAGTCTGTCTGTCCCCGGGTGGTTCTTATATGCCAACACTCTCGAATGCTTTCAAAATGCGGATAGATTGAAGGAGGGCTACATACAATGCGATCTCCATACGATACGATAACACGCTAAATCACATGCGATGTTTAGAGCCGATTTTCCATACGATTTATTCGTATGCAACAAAACTGAACTTGTTCTGTTTTCTTGCAATTTTAAAAATAAAAATCAAGAATTCCAACAAGATAATTGAAATGTCTGAGGAAAAAGCAATGGCTGCGGGATTGCAATCGGGAAATTTATCACGACCGTGAAAGACGAAGACAGGCAATTAACAAAATCGCTACTGCGCTATTTACTGTAGGTGTATGAGGTATTTAATAACAAAATACTCTAAATACTAAAAATTATATTATAATAATAAATATCTGATGCATCGTCTCAGTTGCTATTTATTGATATGTCTGATGATACAATATTATTTATAATGCATACATAGAAAATATAATGTTTAATATTAATTTGTAGATGCATATGAGAACAAGAGCCAATTTAAAAATAACTTATTTTATGAATGAATTGAAGAAGTCACAGGAGTTGTCTATAGTGGACAGGGGACAGATAAAGCCTATATACTTTACAGTCGTCCTACTTTGGTGCCTTTGCTGAAAAAAACAATCCATCTTAATGTGACTGCTAATCTATGTTTGGGTGATATCGCTATCCTCATATTGGTGTCTATTTTTAAAATACCCTCCTGTAATTTATTTAGCAAAATATTGAACTGGGCTTCATTCTTCATCATATATCGCTGGTAATTAAATGGATCGTGAACTTCTTCCCAACCAAACTATCCCTTTTCTTTTACGTTTGCTATCCATTAACGAATCCAAACAGTTTTAGTCATTGCGATAACTTAAAAATAATTCTACTGTAATTTTATCTTTTTATCCAAACAATACATTTAAAAAATATAAATTATAAATACTGTCAGTTAGTTAGGATTTTTAGAATCGTGCAGATAATCGTGCTAAACGTCACGTTATATATAAACGCATAGTGTTTTGCACTGGGTTAGTCAGCTTCTGGTCGACAACTCAAGTATGCACAGAATTGCGTCTTTGTCGGTTGTTTTTATATGACATTCTCCTCTTTAGTCCAACTTTATAATAAGTTAATTTAAATTTTAAAGAAATATAAAACTATAAATTCATGTGAAAAATTAGTCAAAATATGTATATGAAAAATGAGTTTTAATTAGGCTTTCTACTAAAGACATTTTAAACTTGGTAAATCCTTCATGTTAAACAGAAGTTAATACGTTTACTGTCATGAATCGAATATTGTTAGTAGCCTAATCTTCGTTAATATTGACAGTTTATGAGTGAAATGATATTTCTGTTTTATTCTTTTTTATTTTAATTCCAAGCGAATCATTATATTCATCTTTTGTTTGCCCTTTTTTAAAACTATATTTTAATTCACTCACATTCAATTAAAAAAAATTAATAATTTGCACTTTCGTTGATTCCTCTGTTTGGGTATATAACATGTCGTGGAGATGTTTTGGCATTTTTTATTTGTTTATTTGTGAATACGATTTACAATTATTTCCTTTTGACATTTATTTGTTTAAAGTATTAATACGTTTATATTTTATTTCTGTTTTGAATTGCTGTTTGCAAGCAATGTCCACTAACATCTTTGATTTACAGAATAAAAAGACTATTGGACTCTTGGGAAAGGTTGGTTTTATGTTGAGCCGTTCTAGACCTTAGAGATTATTTGGTGGCTTCTATAGAGAATCATTGCGCTTCGGAAGAATGGTAATTTTAGTTTGTTAGGCGAGAATTTGAAGTATTCTTAGGTGATTCATTCTTTTTCTCCATGCAATTATCTGTTATATTCGGTGTTGTTCGTTTTTAAATGATTCTTGTCTGATTTTTTCTGCTCAGTTTTTTCTAGATTGTAGGGTTTATCCCTTGAGTAGAAATAGTCCCTGTTTACCTAGCGTTATTATTTTGATCTTGTAGGGAATGTCCATAGGCCGTACTAGAGGCGGTCCAGAAACAGATCTGGTAATGTATAATGGCGACGACGTGGACAATTCTGATTGGATTACAAAGCGTTTATTCTATGATGTTTGGCTTTTTATTGATCAATTTCAAACAGGGTGCATGATCATACATTGCATGCGTCTTCACAATCGTTAGCGGCAAACAGTTCAACGCATTTCCGGCTTTTGTACCTGCTCCATAGACCAGTTAAATCGATAAAATACTGATTACATAATTCCATGATTATATAGGATGCATCAGAATTCCCTATACCATTTCAGAATTCCACTGATTGTTGAAATCTTTCAGAACAAAACAATAACGAATAGTAGGAAATTTGTCCAAGTTGTATTTTCACAATCGAAGAAGAATGCAGCTAAGTCATATCTCGGCAGCAACTGAAGAACGTTTAAGAATTGAAAAACAAATAATTATAATTTCTGCACTGTTACAAAAAGTGGTTAGTTGTCAAAAGAAATGCATTAATTGAATGGTTTATCTGCTTGCAAAATATAAAACTTTGATAAATTTCTAAACATTTGTTTTGTTTATAGAAATTAATTTCGAATTAATCCGTTTTTCTGTCAAAAGATTATGAAGGAAACACCGTGATTATATTTGAATGTGTGCATTTTGAATAACTTTCTTTTGTTTTCGTTATATTATGTTTTATTATTTTTATACAGTATTGTATTTAATTCATTTTTTTATTATTTCTGAAAATTAAATGGCTTGTACTATACAAGAAAAACAAATAATTTGAATATATCCTATCAAAGATTAAGCAAGCAAAATATTCTAGAGAAACTCCGTTTTATTTTTTATGTTGAATGAAATTAACAAATTTTGCCAACGTACTACATTGGTTACGTATTCCTTTTCGACTATCTATACTACTAATTATTAAGGCAATAGTATAATTCATATATTTACCGGATTTTTAGGTTCAACGCTTGACGGGTTGGGAAATTGTCACCCTGGATGGCTCTAGACGCAACAACCCCCAGATGACACCCGAAGGATTCCCTCGCTTCCAGAACGCCCCAGTAGAAAAGAGTTTAGGTGTGCCCGGCTACTACTATTGGTCCGCGCCGAGTGAATTTCTTGGCAATTGGCTCACCGTCTATCGAGGCTATATCGACTTCGTGGTCAAATTTGGTCGAGGCCAGTCGACCAGCAGTGAAGTGTACAACCCGGATCCCGAAGTCATTATCACGGTGAGATTGACATGTCACAGGAAACAAACCGGAACACACAAAAATTTACTTTTTTCTCTGATTGTCTGACTGACTGCAGGGCAGCAACGGTCTTCGATTGGGCTACACACCTCGTCTCCAGGACAACCGACTGCATCGAATCATGCGCGTATGGGTGCACGAATCCACATGGTCCGTGATGAACCAATATCCCAATCGGTCCCCAACTCACTCGCAATTCCTCACCGCTCTTACCAATATCAACAGTCTGTTCATTAAAGCTAAATATGTCTCCGATCAGCTGTACATTGAGTGAGTGGAATAATTCGAATTTATGTTGGATTTGTGTTGATATGAAGTGAATGTTTGATGAGAATAGCTTCACTAATAGACAATTCAACTTCATCATCGACAGTCGATATGTCTTAAATCTTGAATAAAAGTTCTCAATACAATCATGGCAGCTATTTAAATGCATGGAAATAGGACCTGTGATCGTTTGTGTTCAGCAATTCTGATGGCCAAGTGTTTTTTTAGCGTCCAATATGGGGCGTGTGGTGATCATTATGACATTTAAAAGATAAACGACGCTTGTGAGAAACTGGGTCATTGGCTGAAAAATCAATCTTAGTTGTCCTGAAGGCAAACCGGATGGCAATGGAGGACTTGACTCGATAGTAAGTTTCTTCAAACATTTAAGTCAGTAAGATTTTCAACTTCAATGTGAAAAGAAGAGCACGAGGAAGACCTTTTTCTTAAGAATCATTTCGTAATATAAAGTATCCCTTTATTCATCTGTCAGACTGCGTAATGTGACTATCGACCGTGGCGATCCCAATGCTGTGGGCAAGATGAACAACGTGGAACGCTGCCAGTGCCCAACTGGCTATACCGGGCTGTCGTGCGAGTCGTGTTCGAACGGCTATCGGCGAGTGAACAACCTGTTGGACAACGGCCGGTGCTCCAAGTGCGAGTGCAACGGGCACAGCTCCAAATGCGACCCGTACACCGGCAAATGTCAAGTAGGGATGATTTGTACAGTTGCTACTATCCTGTCTTAGTTAAAGGAATATGGAATACGCTCTTCCCAGTTCACGATCTTGATGGTCGAGCTCGATGAGTGAAGTGTGTTTTTCAAGAGGACATTAAGTCCTCTCTTTACACTTTCTACAGTACTACTGCTACACTATGCAGCCATCTCGTCGCTCTCCTGGAAAGACTGTGGAGAGATGCAACTTCGAGAGACGATAAAAATTATACTGTGTGTTCCGAAGTGAGGGCCCCGTAGGAGTGCAGGGTATTTTAGGTATTTGTTCCTAGTTAGTTTCCGAGAAAAGGTTTGTCATAATTTTGAATTTAACCCGATAGTTATCTGTTCAGCTCCTAGTAGTTTTTTCTTGAACAATTTTCAATTCTAAATTCAAAGCCGCCTTTTAAAATTCGAATCTACTACTCATTATGCCACAAATCGTATTGAAATTATATTCATATGGATACTTTTCTATCTTTATCTTTATGCGTATTTATGACTTTTTAGGATGCGATTTTTCAATAAAAAAACGCCGTGTAAAGTATTATTTGCTTGGAAACTGTGATCTTCGGTAATGAGAGTGAACATTCAGAGGAGTGTGTGTTGTGTGTGTGTGTGTGTGTGTGTGTGTGTGTGTGTGTGTGTGTGTGTTTGAGTGTGTGTGTATATCTATCT